>JAQIXD010000773.1:0-21107 GCA_034699985.1 Minunthozetes semirufus | reverse complement strand
AGATTTCACTCAATATTTCATTATTTCAGGGAACGTTTCACCCACTTTGATTATTTCAGTGAAATTAACATCCCTATATATGAGTGATGTTATTGAATCTAATCTATTGGTTTAACTAATTAGTAATCACCACTTTTTTTATGCCAATATAGGAATACTGAATACTTTTTACAGAAAAGTAAAAAAGATTTTATTAAAGATTTAATATTATTTTGAGGACAGAATATTATTTAGGATTTACTTTGCAATAAAAATTTTGAAAACTAGTGAAACACAAATGTATTTGGATTTGAATATATTGTGAATATATTAATAATATTTAGAACTGAATGGAAAATATTGACAGAGAATTGACAGTCAATTGAGAGTAAGATTTGGGAAACTCTAATGATTTTTGGTGAAAATTCTTCGGCAAACTCTTCTGGTCTTCTATTTTGAAACTCTTTTATATTATTCGCTAATAAGTGCTATAAAAATAAGTTTAGAGAATATTTGAAAGCCTTTATTCAGAGTTGAAATCGGCTTATATTCTGAACAGCTTTTATTATAAGCAAAATAATGGTCTTTCCTATCGTCACTCACTTTCGTTGGAATTGAATAATAATAAGTATGTCGTGAAAGGTCCGAATGTGACGGTTCTGTCACTTTCTTATCCGCCAACTCATACCTTGTGGGTCAAGAGGTTTACACTTTGTATTCAAGTATTGAATATTTGTTTGCAAAAGAAGTGCCAAAATATGTTTTTATGAGTTTTTGCACAACAAATGTATTATGAATTGTGTTTTGAAATGCTTTTACTTTTATTCTCTCATATTATATAAGCAGTTAAGATATGCGACACTTGAAAATGGGACCCCTTATGGACACCCCTTATGGACTTTCAACGACTAATGAATTGTTTGTTACCTAAAACTCGGGTCAACTGAATGCCGATTATTATGACTTCAAAAGGCTATTAAAGTTTTGGGAAAATGTTTTAATAAAGCGCTGAAAATGATTACACATTTAGAGGACAGACAGACAGCTGCCGGATATGTTATTATTGCGCAAAACTCCTTTAGTTTAGCTTTTCTTCACATTTGGATGAATGTCTTATTTGAATATATGATAGACATTCAAAAACATTAAAAGTTTAGTTGTTTACCAAAAATTTATCACTTATTCTCTTCTTTTTTCCTCAATGGTAGTGCTCTCAACATAATAGCACATTAGGGATAGCTTTGAACTTTAAATATTTTTTAGCGCATCAGATCAGTTCAGCTTCTGTCTGTGCTTCTGTCTGTGCTTTGCCTGTGCTCTGAATAACGTTTTAAAGCGTGTAAAATAAATCTGAGATTTGTATAATGATTATCAGTTGAGATAATCTGGAGATAAATACAGTCCTTTCATCCATAAGTTATATACACTGCGAGAGTGAATGCATCTCCTGATGTACTGTTCATTGGATGGTATACTCACTCAACCCATAGCCGGTGGAGAGACGACAATCACTGAGAAACTGAGATAATGGCCATCGGGTTGAGAGTTGAGCAGATTTACTCTCAAATGTTAGTGAATGTCATTTGTTTGAACTGATGCTCTCTCCCTCTCCCTTCGAGTCATACGTTTAACTGTTAGACAGCCCTAAAACAGCCTAAAAGGGAACTTTTGTGAACTTTTATTTTTTAATCCGGAACAATCGCGTTTGCAGAGATGCAGCCCTATTGCCCTCCGATTATAATATAAGTGAATCCATTGATTGAAGTCTAGCGCTCAGCCATTCTTTGAATCCCTCATTCGCTGAATAGGTTTGTCTTATAATCGGCTTTCATTGCCATCATTTGAACGGCTTTTCCAGTTGTTAAAGAACTTGACTGATGCTCCCGAAGACTACTTTTTACCATTTTTACCATTTACTACAATACAATACTATTGAACACCACTTGTCTACTGTTCTAATTCTAATCATTGAACTGATGTGAGAAATGTCTGTCTGTGCTGTTCAGTGCTATTCTGTGCAAAACAAGACAATTTGATACGGCATATGAATCACAAATCCTTCATCAGTTAAGCGGCACAGAATTCCAGAACACATTCTCGCTAACAGTCATCCGGTATTTGTTGACTACTATATGGCTGTTCAGTACAGTACAGGTGATCACATCAATGACCAAAACTGTTAAAAAGTCCTCAAAAAAGTGATCAAATTGTTTAACTTGTTTTCATGGTTTGCTTCGTTTCGTTGGCAAACGTTTTGATCGTTTCAATGAATTCCTGACTTTTCATGACTTTTAGCGTAAATTTCTCTGAAAACGTGAATATTTTCAATCAAAAGCATCACAAATATAATGACTTATTTCAAGTCATTGGACGAGAATTATTACAATAGTTTGTAAGGCTATCCCTATTTTTTTCGCCAATTCTTTTGTCCGAAAGGTTTGGATATTTTAACCCTATTGTGCTTTTATGACCCCCGATGTCAAGAGATGAAAGCAGCTGTTGGTGTGTTTGGGCGTTTCGTTTACCACTTCATGCACTTTCAACGCCAGGGGTTAACTACAGGAGGTATTGATGGATATGACTTCTTTGGGCCTTTGGGTGGGAAATGAAGAAATTTTTGGCCGAATAGACGTCATATAAATAGCCAACCGATTGACGTACGTAAGAGTGAAACCGCTCTGAAAAACGGTCCTCTTTTACTACAATGGACTGACGGCTACTTTACCTCTTCATTCATGTAAAACCTGATAACTCAGAGTATTTGTAGAGTATTGCTATTTTAGTGCCTTCTTATGGGGTGTTCTTATGGGATGGTATGGGATGGGAATCATAGGATTCTTATCGGAGTAATGAACCAAAACTTTTTTTGTTATTCTGTTTCTGTTAGACATCTCTCTCACAGATCACAACCATTTTAACGGTTCGGCCGAACGGAAGACCACTTTTATGGATGCATTAAGTATTGAAAAACACAAAATGCAACGAATGCTTAGTGAGAGTATCGTTGGCTATAAATTAGCTGCCGATGGGGTCAATACAGTCAATACATTTGTCAGAATAATAGGGAATACATAGAGAATACAAATACACGCAAAAATACAATCAGACTTCGGATCCATTCCGTGATCGATATCATAAACGCAATGATATTTCCGAGCCTTGAGTTACATATACTTCATATTAAAGAGTGGGGAGGAGTATAGAGGAGTGCAGACTCGACCAATTTAAAGCATCACCATAATAACCATCACACAGATGAACCTCCAATGTTTGACTAATCCTCGAAATCCTCATTCATATCATTGATATTATTATTCATATTTTGTTTACTTGTTTGGAGTCTAGTATTGATCTGAGTTAAGCCAATGCCTGTTTGACTGCATAAGTAATGGTAATCCCGTCGGTCACACCATTTCTATATATTATTACTTATATTTCATTTGAAAATTGGTTCAAATATTTTCCCACATTTGCTTTGAGACCAATATTTCCATATTATTGGTGTTGTGTTCGAAGTCATTGTGTTTAACGTCTTGGGAGTGAAGAAAGAGAAGCAATAGAGAGAGGGAATTGGGAGGAATAGAGAACACATAATAACTCTTATTTCTATTTCCTGTATATGTTTGGCAATACACTCGAAACTCGAGATTTTTTAATGGATATAATGGTCTCAATCTTTACTGTTGACAACAAAGGCTAACAATAATAAAAACTAATGTCTCACAACATTTTGACAATTGAGTGCCCATAAAGCAAACCATTTGACTTTAAATAGTTGGCTGAGCAAACAGAGTCACCACACTTTGCATCCATTCACTCAATAGTGGTGACAGTCCTGTCAGTGTAGTCCACCTGCTAAAGCCTATTGCCTAACTGAGAACTGACTCAATAGTGTCACATATGCCTAATATTATTGAATTTCACTGAATTTAGTTAATATAAAGCCAGTGGTTCGGAAAGAGAGTCCAGTGATCAGTACTAATGCATATTCAACACATCATAACTTTTAATGCATTAGTACTTCGGGATCAGGTCTGCAGATGTCTAGATTTACTGAAAAGCTTAAAACTTGTTGATAGGGCGGGAATCAGATGTAATATTGACGTCTAATTGTGATGCCCTTAAGCCTCAATATAATGAACGAGTTTTCAAACAAAAAGCGCTTCAATTCAGACAAAACTAATATATATTTTGATTTCATAAATCCTGTGCCGAGTATTCGACTATTATTTTATTTTAGTTCACTTTCATCGGTGCTATAAGTTTAGGCGCTATAAACACAATAATATTCATTATATTTATTATGTTTTGTTTAATAATTGAATTATTTGGCGAATACTCGGCTCAATGGTTAAGACGAATACAGAGGCGATAATGCCTTTACGGATGAGTTTCTTGTTTGGCATTCAATAGTCAAAAGAGGAGAAACCCATCACTTTTTATTTGAAAATAGACTGCAGGAGGTCTTTGAATGCACGTGCGGACCAGTTTGCCCGTAATGTTCAGGGCCGACTAATTGTCACTAAAGTCAGGCACTGCACAAATCAATAGAGCTAACCAACTGGAAGGACTGAAATCACTGTTACCGCTCACCATTTCATACCATTCCATTCATTTTCAATACTTTGGATATAAGTTAAGAAAAGTGAAGCCATAACTCTCTATAACTCTCAATAACTTTCTGGAACCATCACCGGACAGATCCAGAGATCAGATATAAGTTGAGTTATATTTATTTACAGACACTTACTTTGAAAGCACCTCAACTCAAACATTATTTCAATAAAATGAACTCAATTTGAATGCATTTTTGTCGTAATAGTTATACACTTTTCCAATTGAAAACACATTAGAAGAGGAATTCCTTCCAAACAACCAAAAAATATTGCAAATAATTTACTTTTGAAAACATTTAAATATATTTTTGTGCACAAAATTCTCACAAATAATAAACATTTAAATGAATAATAAACTGATTTTTGTTGCAAATTTCAATGAGTCGTCAATACGGAAGAGTTATATTCAGTTATATTAAGACTGAATTTTGTTAAATTTTATTATGTGATGAATAGTATGTCAAACATTAGTCAAACGGAGTTTAACTTCTCTGAGAAGAAGCCGTAAAATCAGAAAATAGTGTTCAGCACAGAATGATTTATTCTCATATAATGAGCTCTCACTCAAAACCAGTTAAAAGTTTTTATTCCGGATAATTCATAGAGAAAAATGAATATTACTTTAATAGAAGCGCTTATTTATAAACTACCGAAAAATGTTTGATCAAACAAAACGAAAAATAGCACTCAATTTGAATATAACTTTATTTTATGAATTTCACGAAAATATTTGAGGAATGAAATGAAAGGGAAATTCTTTGTGAATTCAGTTGAAAATTACCCATCAGTTCATCACTAAAATTATCCCATAATTCGATGAGAGGATAGCTTTGAATTTATAAATATCTAAATCAAAAATAGAAGGAAAGCCTTATTTTATAATCAATAAAATCAATTGCAAATTAGAGTTATGGTCTACATATGGATGAGTGGTCGGCACACGTGCTTCTATTGACTGACAATCACTACGATTGAATGCTCCCAGACGTTAACCCTATGCACTCTATTCTTTAAAATACAAAACATATTGAACTCCAAATTGGCATAAATTTGGCATAAATTTGAATCGAGTGTTGGCATCAAATATAGACCAAATCAGAGCATAACTATTGAGTAATTCCTTTCCACATATGATAACGCTTTTTATAAGAGAGAGACAGAACTCATTCCTTTCCATTCTTATTATGTTCTCACACTTGCCTTCTCTCCAATAAAAGCAAACGTTTCAACAATTCAGTGCTGAGTCTGTCCTGTCTTTTGAGGTTTTTTACAGAGTTTAGCGGAGAATCCTTTTTTTAGAGCCAAAAAAATGCTACCGACGTGTCTGACATCTGCATCATTTCATGCTTAAAGAGATTGAGATCCAGGTTTACAAATGACAATTGGTTTGGTTCACAATTTTGGTCATTTTTCATGAGATCCTTTCTTTAAAAAAATAGTTTGGAAATATACTGTCTGTGTATTCATTATGGGAGTTATATTCAATGGGATTTCAGTGGCATTTAGTTGAGTTCACTTCACCTGCATTTGTGACTAAACTGTTTGCGTTCACTAAAAGAAACTGTTGTTCCGTCGATAAGTTGAAAAGGTTTATATTCATACAATAGGATGAGCCCATAAATCCTAATTTGCATATAGGGTGCAAACAGTGTAGTAGATCAGCACAGCCTCTCCTCTGACAATGGAATCTATTTGAATACCAGCTGACAATTGTCACCAAAAACACTATATTCTAACTTAATATCCAAAATATGTTAAGTAAACCCAAAACCAATTCATACTTTTTTTGGCCTTCAATTCCACGATTCAATTGAATATTCAATCAAAAGAACAATATTTTGATTATATTTTCGGTGAATCGATTCATTTCTTGAAGAAGATATACAACAATTTAATTCAGTCATTCATTCAGTGATTTTAAGGATAGTAACCATAAAAGAGTCATTTGTGTGGAAATTAAGTGCTGTATCTCTAATGCGATAATTCATGTATTAGTTTTTGCAATCAAAATAAAACTATTATCTCAATGAATATGTTTTTTATTTTTGTAAATCCATTCACATGACGATTGAATCCACAACTGTCCCAACTAATGGTTATCCTCATCCGGTGTTTTATTCGTATAATTTACTTTAGTATTGAAAGAGTTGTTCATATTAAATGACAATCAAAATGTGTTGGAAAAAATAAAGACAAACTTATGATGCATTGAAGCAATCCTTATATTTTGTGTGATCTAAAAGTTTGTCATTACTTTGATTTTGATGCAATTATTCGTTATTTTCATACATAAATCAACTAAATTTACTTTTATTATATATTTAATATATTTATACAATACTTTTATTTACAGTTTCAGAGATATATTAAGTATTATATAAGAAATATAAAAAGAGAAAGAAATAAAATTTTGTTTTGTTTTGTTTCGGATGAATTTCAGAGAAATAATGAATGAATCACTAAAAAGAGAGACAGAGTTTTGCTTAAAAGCAATGTTTAAAAATAGGAACTCATTTTGAGATCATGTCTATGAAAAAGGGGTTTAATTTGAGAGTACCTGACATTTAAATAAAAGTGATTTATAAGTTATTTCTGAAACATTAATCGAATAAACATTTTATAAGATATCACATAATGTTTTACAATTAGTTAATGAGAGCTATAATACAATTTTCATAATAACACACATCTCTTGAAATACCAATATTTTGTTGTTTTTAAAAATAAATATTGCGATCAATCGATCCATTTGTTCACTACGAGAGAGAAAAACTCCACAGTTCTGTATGTCTTGTAAACTATAGCGCAACCAATCGTAAGCACCGGTCAGTCTTCCAATTCTTGGGATGTGATGTTCACTGTTCAACAACAGACATATTCTTCAATAATTGTCAATTGCTGGCAGAACCGGCTCTCTCTGGACTCAACTCAGTCTGATGTTTCTTCCGTAACTGAAATTACAAAGAAATAGATTTTAATCAATCGATTGAATCGAAAGAATATTTAATAATATTTGAGATAATATTGAGTAAAACCAGAAGAAAGAAATATCGACGAAAACTTTGATATTTAATAATAGACTTTAAGTTTGGTTTTAAATGAGTTTGATTTGTATTAAGATATCGTTTACTGGAAGGCATTAATCGACAAATAATTTCCAATTCAATGACTGATTAATATATAATATAAACAAAATTTAATTCTAAAACCGAATGCTTTAAATTCGAGTGACTTTTGAATATTGTGGTCGACTTATATCAGAATCACTAACTATTCACAACTTGTTATAAAAAAATACTTCTTTTAAAAATCTTTTTATAATTCCGTCTAATTATAAGTTGTGTTACAATCGGTTCAATCAATCACTATATGCCTGACATTCAAATTCAAGATTTATATTTCATTAATGGTTTTCAAACAAAAACTGATTTGCGATTGCATTGAATGGATGTTCAAAATGTTTTAAGCATTTGATGTGTGAGTTGTCGCGCATTAAAACGCTTTTAGTATTTGATTGTTAACAGTATTTGAGTAACATTTTTATCCTACAATTAGATACTGTCGTCGAGTTAACGGCATTACATAAAACCCGTAATTATATGAAATGACAAACTAATAAGCTTCAAATGATGGCCCGACAGCGCAACCCTGTTGTCTGGTCGCGTGGCTCTGCGCAGCGACGACACTGGCCGACCAGCAGAGGCCGTGTGCCGATAAATGCAAAAATGCATATTTAGTTGTGTCGAACCCCTAAAACCCTGTCATTGCGTTTACTTGAAAATAATCACTAGTTTGACACTGTTTATATCACTAGCACTACAATCAATACTCTCCCAACACTTCTTTTTTTGGTGACAATCGCTCATTTGGTACAATATTTCAATCAAATTTTCCTCTCAATTCCCTCCTCTATTGAGTTAGTGCTCTACTATTCAGTGCAGCCTCTCATCCACTCTCCCATTAATGCTACTGAACTGAACGGTGAAAATATATGAAAAACGATTGAGAACTCAAAGCATAGGAGAGTCACAAAACAAAGAAAAGGGATTTTGAATTTTTATCGTAAATCCGCACTTTTTTGGAGTAAAAACTCACAAATCGCCGGTGCGTGGGATGTATACGATGTGAGACTAACAAACATATTCTCACTATTTATAGCATTTATTGAGTAAAATCTCTTCAAAATAGTGGTACTTATTTGGGAAAAAATAGGAAATTCTATTATAATTAGCTCTTATATACAGTATTTAGTATTTTGGATATAATATAACCATTAATAGCATTAATTCTGGAGTTATACCCAAAAACATGGAATATATGATAAAAACTAATAAAAATTAAAGTTTTTTTTTATTGAAGAAATGTGGGAAAAATTGAGTGAACACCTCCTGATATGTGCGTGTCGTTTGCCTCGAATGATCTGCTTTTGAAATTATTTTCAAATTCAATATATCTATACTTCAATACTTGAAATAAATAGAAAGCTTAGTATTTGAGTTAATTCATAGAATTGAACACAAATTGTGGACAAAAGTGGAGAAACGCAGAAAACATAACTATTTTTGAATAATAGAGTATATTATATAAGAAGTAATACATTTGATTGAAAATTATATGTTATATGTATTATGTGTTTGCGTTTTATTTGCCATTATTTTCAAAAATATAATCACAATAAGTATTGCTTTCTTTTCCCACGAAAACTCGACCGACAGTGTGATAGAGGCAGTACTGGAGTGGTCGCTAAGACTTGTCAGGTGTATCACAAGTGCTATCCTAAGCAAAACATCAGTGATCCTCACATTACATAAGTATTGGATGGTTCGCACGCCAACACTCATCAAATCAAAAGCTTGAGCCGACAGCACAGCTGGAAAACGGTGTTCAGAACCATTGATAAGGTTTTTGCTAAGTTATGTCGCGTGTCGTTAGTCGGCACAGTTTGGGCATACATTCGACAACTTTTTTAGAAACAAATTAGAAAAAGTCTTTTCCTTAACAGCTGTACACATATGGACAGTGGGTCTGTCGCTGTCTTCAGTCAATTATGTTTACAATCGGTTATGCGCTCTATTAAGCCGTTGGAAACCAAAGACACAAAAAGATTTTGCGCTGATATACATGTCTTCATAATTGAGAGTTCCCTCAATAACTTTATATTGAATTCAATTCATTGTAAATAGTGATCGAAGGCTCACCTCTGCTTCCGCTTCTGCCTGTCTTTCTTGAGCTGCTTTGAATATTCTCTGCCTTTCCTCCAATTCCCTCATTCTGGAGTTATACCGTTCCATTTGTTCGCGAAGGATAGCGTCTTCAATAGCACCTCTCTCTTCATCATATTCAAGACAGGCAACACCATCGAGTCTTTCCAGGTCTAACCAACCTCTCCACCGAACACATACTCCATTCATTATCATCGTTGCCTTAATATGAACCTGCATTTCAATAATCAAATGTTTAGTTTAAATCAAATATTTGAAACATTTTTATCTTAATTTTTGAGCAAAAAAATCACTTTTCTTAACATAATTTTTATGGCACCGAATCAGTGAATATACACTGTATGTAAAGTTAAGCCTATTTTTAGTGTTTGTGTAACAATTGTGAGTTAACTTATACTGAAAATATTGTTAGCAATAAATGGATAAACAAATAGTCTATAAATATAAACACATCTCTTATTTAAAAGATGGGATCAAATGAGTTAATGAATTGACAAAAGTTGACAAAAGAGAAAATCTTATGCTTTGAGCTGAAGTGCAAACGAAGAGTATTTCAATGTTTTTCGAATTGAGTTTAGTCTCGAAGACATGTTTCGTAAAAATCAATGGAAAAGTGAATTCAGTGTAAGAGCACTGAGTTATTGAAGTTCTTGAGAGCGTTAGTCGAGAGCGGAGTTCATGTAATGCGTTCTCCAGTAAGTTCTTTCTTGTGCTGCAATTTAGTGGTGCGGATATGGCTCATGATCTTCTCATCATTATCTAAGCCTGACTTTTGTTTTATTAGTATTCGGAGCACTTTTATACGTTTGAGTCGTTATAAACCTTATGATTAAGTTTTGTCGCTTTGACTCTACTTTCGATTCCTAACAGTTTTTCGTTAATATTTCGCCAATTTTTAAGCCATTTTAGTCAGGGGTTCAACGAATCATTCAAAATACAAAATTATTACCTAAAACTGAATTGATTTTTATACACAAGACTTTTCAAGCATCTCATTGAGACGTCTGCCACCACTTATTACCACATATTTAATGAGTTATTTCCCAACATTTGATTTCCAATTCTAATCATTGAATTCACGTTTTCAATCATTTCTTCAAATCTTTGAGAAGATTTTGATTTAAGGAAACCATTGCTTAAACAAATGAACTCAGATTCGAGTCATTGATTAGATAAGTAAGAAAAGAAATAAACTCAACATTGAATTCATTGAATTTTATTGAATAACAAATCGTTTGAATAAAACAATGAAAACCACAAAATAGTATTAAGAAATGGTTAGAAAAAGTACTCTTTGTTTGGAATCATAAAAGCGTTTTTCAGTTGTTATGTGAGGATAGACTTGATTTTAGCCCAAATTATGTTCATTTTGTTTGTGGAGAAACACATTTCTCTATATATTATGTATTTTGAGTCGCGTGTAGTCTATATTAAGTCAATCAGTGATGCATTGATGGCATCATTAAGTGAAACGAACAGAAGTACCAAAATTATAATATAATCCGAGTCATTGTTGTGTGCATTTCATATGCGATACTAAACGTTAAAAACTTATACATTTTATTGTCGTTTCAAAAGCCTTATAAAAAGATATCTTCAATTCATTTGCGAATCACGTCTTCATTCTATTCTATTCTATAGATAGTATTTTGGTATATATTGATGGGCACCGCATAGGCTTTTGCCATTTGCCGCATTGTGGCACAGACTACTCCGCGGATATACCACTCGAAGAAGGATGGAATTGTCATGACAACACTCCTCTCATATGAGCATAAAATCATCCAAATGGAGGCAAAGAAGATGAGATTCCGTCGATCAAACCTCTCGTACTCTCTTCGCAGTCTTAATAACAGACAGTTTTGTAGAATAGGTTCCCTTTTGAGCGGCGTTTCCACTAATTTTATTGATCTCTTCTCTACTCTCACTCTAACTGTGCTTTCGTTTACTTTCTTATTATTTTGTGAACCAAAAGCACTCAATATCTATACAGCCGGCGAACAATTGGCCAAATCTGTGACATTACGGCACAAACAAAGAACAACTCAAACTTCAATTGAATCAAAATTTTCAAAAATAAAAAACAATTCAAACAAACGTTTGGAAATTAAATTCATTTTATGAGTTCATAGGTTTGGTCTAAAAAACTAAACTCTTATTTATTATTTGTTTTGAGAAATGTTTACAAATAAATGTGAAACAGACTCAACATATTTGTTAACATCAAATCCAATACTTTAGAAAACAGAGCATTGAATTCATTATTATTGAAATATAGAGAAAACGAATGAAAATAATTTCTATTAATTTGTATGCATTTTATCGCATATTTATGATTCTTCGATACTAATGATTATGCGTTTTGTGTATAATATCTCAATTCCTGTGCTGAGAGAGGTATTGCTCATTCTGTGCTTCATAAATATGTTAAATTGTATTTATTAGGAATAATTGCACGAATGAAATGTCAAAAGAGAGGGCTTACAGAACGGAAACTCTATTGTGGAGTAGAGAAGAGCGGATGGTTTTGTGTCGAGTCTTAAACCTAACTCTGGTTAGAAGAGAGGCTATGATATAACTTTAGGATTTACATATCTTTGCTGGGATACGCCCAAATGTGTCCTCAGATATCACACAATCAGTTCCTAACTTGCAGGGGATTTGTCTCTATGGAAATCTCTCATATCAGTGATGCCCGACTTATATAGAAAGTATAGGCAATGCCTTTCCACTGCCTCTCCAATGCCTTTGACACGCGTTTGCCTTTGAATTAATGGATGCACTTTCGGTATAAGTGATGCCTAACATCCAAAAAAAGCGAATGAAATAGTGATGCGAAGGGAAAGACACGCTTCACAACAGATATGAGTCTGTTGTTTGCCGGCAAAGAAGGACAAGAGGGTCAATAGGATGACATACCATTTATATGCCGGTCTCTAATGTGAATTTGATTGCAGGCGTCGAACATATGAACTGATATTCGTTGAAATATATCTAATAGTTATGAGTTTTGTGTTATTTGCCATACTTTTGATACGCTTCTGACTCTTCTAATAATAATTGCCATCAAAACAACAAAAACACTATATTTTCACTAAAAATGTTACAAATTCTGTTGATTTGTGTCTTTAATTGAGTCAAATTCAAACATCTTTAAAATGAGTCTTCACTTTCAGTTGAATAAATTGATGACTTATTTGAATATTCATATATCGATCAGAGTTTGAGTTTGAAAAACATGTAAATATAAATTAATTCTTTGATCCAAAACTTATTAATCAAGTAATTTGAATGTGAATTAACATACACATATACGAAAAACTTTAATTGGATTTATTCTTAAGGCTATTCTGTGTTCAATGCATTCAGATCTTCTGTATCTCATAAAATGAACAGAAAGTCGTGACACAAATGTATAACCATTACATGAAATCTCAGTTTTGAGTTTCAACTTTTGAAACACTGTATATAAACCGAATAATAATTGAGTCAATAATCGCTAAATTTTGATCAAAAGCCAAAATAAAGCATTGATTCGAAAATGATTTCAATATTTCGATAATTTTTCAATACTTCACTTTTAATGCATTAAAAATACAAAACGATTTTTTTGTTGAATATTTATTAAACACTAAAAATTCAATTCAATATTACTGTGAAATCAATGACTAAACAAAAGTGAATATAATTTTGTTATTCTATTTGTTCATTGCGTGCACTCCTGACTGATGCCCGAATCAAGGCCTGAGTGATGCGCTTCTGCACGATAATAATGGAACCAATTTTGAGTCTGACTCTGAGGCAAAAATCACTTTTTAAAAAAACTATTTTGTGACTCTGAGCTAAGACACAGGTCTACCATAATAGGAGTGCCATCTGAGCAGTTAAACGAAGCAATGCTATAATACTTGCGATGAATAAATTGTAATTTAGATTAGTTCTGCTAACTCTAACTCTACTCTAATTACTCCTGCAATTATAGCCCATATATTTCAATTTGAGTCATAATATACCGATACAGTCATTATATAAGAGATACCAACACAACACCTGCCGGTCTGTTGCCATAAATGTAATCGTTATTCAGATTCAGTTTTAACGACATTAATATTCAAAGCATATGGAAAGCGATTCAAAATTTGTTAGAATATATTTTTCTGACAAAAGACATGAATATTTGAAAAATATCGATAATAATTGATATAATTATCTATTATTATAGAAATCAAATGATTGTAATGAAGGCTCTAATGGTTTGCATTTGCAATCGATCGCTACTAATGTTGACTTTAATTCACTGATAATTTATTTTCATTTATTGTTCATCATTTCCACTGAATTTTGTTCAATGAATAGAGATTTAAATGAAATGCAAACTTAAAGCAAATCACTTAATCAAACACTCGTTTACATAATGTTTTGATTGACAAAAGGAAATCAGTTGAAAGCAGGTGCCGGCCATTGGACTCAACACAGAATAGAATTTTGTCGCAGAATTCAAATTAGTTTTCGACGACAGAAACAACTCTTTGTTTGAAAATATTTTGATCATTAGATCAGAATAACTGAGAAATGTTGACATTAAATGACATTAAATGTAATTAAAATATATTAAACCAAAGGCTCTAAAGTTCAAAAGCAGACGAAATTATGTGAAATTAAATTCTTGTGTATATTCTTCCCATTCTTGCAGTGATAAGTGAAAAATGTAGTGACACAGAGGTTGTGCTCAAAACATTTCTTTAAACATAAACATAATGTTGAATATGTGGCTCTATTACCACTATTACCTCTCGGCTATACTCTCATGCATTTGTTAAATGATTTAATTGCAGTACATATTGTGTTGTTTGCAGTCAAGAGTCGACTGGAGATGAGCTGAAGTAATATTATAGCAGAGATGACCCACTATTTGGCATCACTTGACAGGACTGGCAACGACTGCTATCCATTCCCATATAAATAGCAATTTTAAGAGTTGGGTTAAGTTTATGGTTTCGACGACGATCTCACTCTGTGTGACTCTCGATGCCTGTGCAATGTCTGAGCTATGCCTGGATTGAGACCCCCGTTGAATACACTCCTTATTATAACTCTCGAAACAAATACATTTTATGGCACCGTTTTAGCCGTTTTGCAGTATTAGCAGGTGTCGGGTCGTCGCTCCTCTTTGATCACTCCACAGATACGACTCATCTTGAGCTCAAAGCTCACCAATCAGTGGCACTGATTCGCTGCCAATTTGGCAGAGATGTCCAAAATATTCTTCTGCTCTATTGATCTTATGGTTACATCCAATATAAGCGAGTATTTGGTTACAAATTGCAAAGCATTGCCTCCATTGCCAGCTCTGGTCTTCGATCGGCGGCACTATCTTTATTGGACTGAAACAGCGCCGGAAGGAATGCCATAAATGCCAGCACTGTGTAGGAGTGATTGAGTTTATAGTTAAAGAAATACTTTCTCTGGTTTTACCACATTTTCATGTCTTCACTGTCTGTTAACATTTACTTTAAATGGTTTTCCACTCAAAAAGCGTTTTGAAAACCAGAAAATTAATAATCGGACACAATTTGGAAGAATATTTCGCAATAAATTAAATGCAAATAAATTCTAATCAAACGGTAAGTCGAGTCTAAAGTTTGAGAACATGAGAAAAGATGGACTGGAGTTCACTAAAACGGCTAATTTGTTCCGTTATTATAAATGGTGTTTAATCATAATCATCACTATTTAGTTGTCAGACTTTTATTCTGTGTTCTCACAAATCATGTATTGCTATCATGTATACCAACCTATCATTTGAATGAGAATTTGATGTATTGTTTCATTCATACCATTCATTGAGTTAACTGTTTAATGACAATCGTTAGTTAGTTGTGCGCAAAGAATACCATTTCATAGCTATTTTCCATTTGCAGTTATCTCTGGGCACTGGCATAAGAAGTGCCCGCACCTGACGCATACTTTAAGTAAAAATTTTTAAGGGCTCGAACTTTAATTATAGCCCTTATGGCTGATGGATCCGTTCAGAATTGCACAGAATAGCACAGCAAAGACTCCACACAACAGTTGAGAACAACGACTAATTTAGGTATAAATACTGTGAATGTTGTGAATGCTGTGAATGTAGTGATCGCCGACTTATTATCCGGAGAGTCCAGTCCTAAACTCACACAACAAGATAGATGTGCAGTTCTGTAGGTCCTGTAGACTGTGCAAGTAGTTGTGCAATTGTTTAAGGTTAGGGAATGACATAAATCTATTAACTGCTATCACAGTCTTTTACGTATGCCTTAAATAGCATGAATGCCACCTGTTTTTCACAGGCATCAGACTGAGTGTGCCGTAAGTTTGTTTCCTTTTTTTGCACTCCTCTGCCAGTGCTGTGTCATTGCTGTAGTGCTAATGAGCACTGGTTACGCACTATAGACAATACGTGTTCCGATCCCTTATTATAATTGAAGAATTGATAGTCAATTGCAGTAAAACATAATTTCTTAGAGATATCACAAAACTATCTAAAGTCGGATCAAAACTCATATATTTGTCGATCGGTTCAAAGCAATGGTTCAGTTCTAATGCCTCTGTATATGAATAACCGATTACTTGATTGATAGTGCGTTCCTTCAAATTATCGCTTATTATTAATATTATTATTATTCAATACTTTTCAACTCATTTGAAGTTCAAAATTTCAAGTAATAAGTATTGACTTAATTAAAGAACCAAACATTTATTCTTCTTTTTTTAATGAAGAGTAAAATCAAGTTAAAGCAGAATATCTGAACGCATATCACATAAGACCAGCCTTTTTGTGTTGAGGCATATTCTGTGCGCTCGTCAGTCGAGTGTACATTAGAATAAGGCTTTATATTTGGCTCTAAACCATACAATAAATATTCTATCATTAGTTATAACTAATAAGTTATTGTGCAGTCTCTGGAAAATATTCACTCAAACCTTCTGGTGCTGGCGATGCTCTTTGCATACTAACTAAACATAAGATACTGCACTTCCACTCATTTAAAGAATATGTTTAAAAGAGTCTGTAAAGACTATAATTTGTATTAAGACAAGTGTTTGGATCTGTTTTAAAGTTTATTTTATTCTAATAGCGATGAGATTCAACTCATATTCAATAAAAGAGTCATTTTTTGTGTTATGTCTGAGAATTCAATTATATTTTGATTTGCTTTGCATTTGTGTTAATCAATAAAAATATATTTAATAATCGAAGGAAAGTGGTCTTACCTTTCCCTGTTCTTTATCGAAATCACAGCCTTCACTATATCCATTAGTGCAGGGACTGAACATAAGTTGTAAGTTAGTGCCGGTCGCTATAAAGGCCTGTAAATTAACAAAACGAACAAAAATCAAAATAAAAACCAAATTAAATGTATTTAAGGCTAAGTCTCAGCAAACATATTATTTATTACTGTTTTGTCTGCCTTTTGCTAACACTAAGTACTGGACCAGTGATTCATATGGTTAGGGCCGGCAAACAGATATACGAAGATCTATCATCACAGGTAGAACTAGAGCTTATTCTTTTGCTTTGTTTCCTTCATTTGGAGTCCGATATAATTGTGGCCAAACCCTAACCCACGCGCCTTTGATTATAGACTAACGAGTTATGTGTAGTTATGTTTTACTTCAATTACTTTTTTAGCCACAGATTACTTATGAGGGGTCGACACTAAAGGCAGGAAATACATATTACTCTACTCTTTGCTCCTCAACACAACTTTTTTTTATTTAAGATAATAAAACATTTTTGGAAATTAACAAAAACTTTGCTCTGTTTTTGCACAGACTGTTAGGCCATCGCCAGAGATGAGGCAAACATTGCAATTATGATTAAAATATGATACGACTGGCACTAGACTTTTGAAGGCTTGCCCTCACTTATTAGGGATATGAAGGATATGGATGAGCCTAAACCGCCACTACTATTACCACCAACACCGCAGTAAATAAGCCAAACAAATAATTGTGTATTACGTTTATGTTACAAATAAGGCTCGTATTTCCTTAGCACTGGATGTCTGCGCTCATCATATCTGGGATTCGCTTTTGTCGGCAAAACAAATGCAATCTTTTATTTTCAAACATTTTTTAGGAAAACATAACATTCTTTGCGTTTAAACTCAGAGAATGTTCTTTAGGCGAGAATTCTGTTCGGAATCACTTGAAAATGGTTTTAGACTTTACACTCACCGCTTCTGTGTGTCCTTCTCGGCACCCGTTTTGGAACCTAATTTGTCGTTCTTCTAGTGGTCGGTCCCGATAACCCGTATATCTCACCTGAAAACAGTAGAATAGAAATAGGAATTGATTTGAGAAACACTGAACACAGATATGAAAGATGCAAATGAGTGATGATATGACACTCATATGGAAATCATATGACACACACCTCACTCTCTCTGGACAAACGTCTAAAGAGTTCATCCGATTCGAATTTTGACTTCTGGTCGGTGACAACGCGAGGCATTTTAAAGATGAATCGTGGTAATTGTTCAAAGATAGTGGGCGTCTCAAAGGGTAACATTGTTGTGGTGTTTATTTGTGAGCACAGAATCAATTGAATCACTTATTTGTTGACTTATTTACACAAATGTATTGAAATCTGTTATTCAGAGCAATACTGAGATGACATCACTTTGAATGCAAAGACTTCTGATGTCTTGTGTTGTGACAAAAGAGGCGAAGTGTCTGTCAAAGAAAAATCTATCAGTTTGTGGCGATGCGGGTCGGCCACAAAAAGTTGCCACTACTACCAAAGTGCAAGCTCTTAGTCTGGCTTCCCATTGGACCACCAGTTCATCAGCAGTTACCACTTCGCGGAACAGCATTACCCCAAACCAACGATAACCCATATATTGGTTGTGCGGATTGGACCTCAGGGGCAAATGGGGCGGGTGTGTGCTGTTCTTCACTCAAAGTAGTGCTGCCGGAGCGCATGCGGTGCCAAATATTTTCATATGGATTGCAATCTTATGAAATGGTGTATATTTGTTGATACTTCAGATTCTAAGCCTAATGTTTACTTCACAATTGATTACCTCTTGTTTGACAAGAGTTCTGTTTGCACACAACACACACACACCAGTCCTCACAATTCAGTCATAGACTTCTAATTGTAAGACTTCGGCAAAAGCTTTTTTTTTAAACAGATCTAACAGAAGCTCTTCTCCTCCTTTTCCTCCGCACACTTCGATTAACGCTAATGTCAGGCATTTGACAACATTGACAACAGTCTTAAATACAGTTACTGTACAGAATGGGCACAGAATAAGCACTTCTTTAACTTAACTCAAGTTTCTAATTCTTTTAGTATTAGCCGCAAGCGATTATGTGATTGCACTGATTGTACACCTGCCAGACCACTGCCACAGCACAGCCACACCACTACCTAAGAGTTCACACTCGCTCTCAGATTAAATAATTTTTAATATAATTGTGAGAGAAAAACATCTCACTCTTCTCACTCATCTCACTCTACCGGCGCTCTGCACTCACTCTAAAACTTCCCAATGATTTGTGGTCTGCGCTAACAAATGAATGGCTAAATAACAGATCAAAACACTATATTTACTGTTTATTAATACATTTAAAGCATTACTTTTTCACAGAATACCTCTCTTATTGAGAAATGAACTTAACTTCTGTTAAACAAATCAAATGATAATAAAATCACTTCAATTGAAAAACATTAAACCAAATAAAAGTCATTATCTCTTCCACAGCGTCACGAAAATTATAACCAATTATTGGATTATATTTTTCATTCCAAATGTTTATATCATTTCCCAAATGTCTGATTCTTATCGATTTGAAAGTTGAGAAATAAATAAATGCATTATTAGTGCCACAAATACTTAATAAAATTGAATTATTGTTATATTCGAGCAATTATTCAGTCATTTCTCGAGTATTAAATTCATTGAACGCTACTAAGAGTTAGTGATCTTCAGATTAAACAACATCTCAATCCCCTCACATAAAAATCTTCTAAAACAAGTCACGTGAATAGAAAAGCACATCCTATCCAAGCTCTTTTTCTAGAGCTTGTTCTCAGATTGTGAATCATCTAAAAGAACATTAGAATCTCCGTTGAAATACAATTATATGAAAAATATTAGTTAAATGTGATTATAGAGTAACTAATAATTTAAAGCTTAAGTCCAGAGAAAATAAAAAAGAGAATTACATTAAAGTTAGTGAATGCCATCCAATGTATGGGAAAAGCGATAATTCGGTAGAAATTTAGTTTCGACTTTTGTTCTCTCTTTTGTGTTTCATTAGATATGGAGTATTGTATTGTAGTGTCAGCTCTGATGGTCGCGTGTCTCATGTGTTTTGTCTATTTTGTGCCAATTTTAGTGTTCTTCCAATTTTTTTTGACTCAAAGTCAGAATAGTTTTTAGTCACTAATAGAGCCGTAACTCTGAGGCTAAACATAGGGACTGAATGTCATACAAAATGGTAAACTTTTAATCCAGTCCAAGGCATGTCCAAGTCTTCTTTTGTGCCAACCCCTCCCCCTTTTTGCACGCTTCATAACACACAAAGCTTCAGTTTTGTAAAGTAAGTGAAGCACAAGAGAGAGCACAGAATAAGCACAGAGTCAGTCATATTATTCAATTGAATCCTACTTTCAATACAATTCTGTCAAAGAGTGCGTTCACAGCATTGACTGCTTTTATGCTCAAAAGCACATATGTTTGGATCCTTTTGATGCTCTTATTATTCAATATTATTATTATATTATTATAACTCAAATAACTGCAGGTCTTCTCATTTCTTGTGATTTTTCTTTCAATCACATTCTGAGTATTGAGTACTGTCCTCACAATCAAAAAGCATATCAAATAAGTTATTTCTAAAAATAAACACATGTGTTGTGTCGGTATGATATGTGTCAGAAAGCGATCCCCGTTTCCAATATTGTTATTCTTATCCAAAGCTTTATTTCTTTTATTTATTGAATTTTTGAGTCAAAAAATATTTCTATTCTTATCATAAACTGTTATTTTGTGCACACATTCACTCAAAAAAGGTAAAAGTTTGACATATTTTATCAACGCGTCAATCAATATATTTGCCGCTTATGGCGCACATACTCTCCGATAAACATTTCCATTGTATCTCAAAATAATAACAAGTATTGTACTCTAGAAAAGTTGCAAAAATATCCATTTCTAGAATCAAATAAACCTTTTTTGCACTGAATTTATCTCTCTCTCTCTCTCTCTCTCTCTCTCTCTCTCTCTCTCTCTCTCTC
>JAQIXD010000772.1:0-21108 GCA_034699985.1 Minunthozetes semirufus | reverse complement strand
GATTTAAACAATTATTTGTATTTCTTTTGTATTAATTTAGACTTTTATTATATATATATTATTTTTATAACAAATTTTATAATAAAATCAATTTTATTATAAATTAAACACATTTTCAGCTCTTAATCGATTGGAAAGTTATAATCAAAATCAGATGAAAGCCATAAGAAATGAATTATCGGAATAGAAAGTCGTCAAACAGTTTCTAATCAATTGAGTCGATTCAACGCTCGACTGATTCCTCTCTAAAACACTATTCATGTTCTCAATTAATGGCAATAATTCGACGAATAATTTGTTTTTCTTCAGACTTTGAAGTTTATTTAGCGCCGACTTATACACAGAATTTAGTTCTGGAGTTAAAGGATTCGATCGGGAGATGCAGTCATTCAAGTATTTGATTCCATTAAGTGATAAACAAAGTATCAAAAGAGTGCATCTGAACAGACATTCAAAACACATTCAAATTAATCCAAAAACTAATCAATTATTTGATTACAAACCTCTCAGAGAAAGCCTTTCGATTTGTTCTCATGAATGATAGGAATCCCTGATATACGGTTTCCTCCACGATATCGAACAAACTTTTGCAGAACTTCTGTATGGATTGAATCAATTCAATGGAGTTGTCTTCGCTGTCAATCAAACTCTGACTTATAGTCAATATTTTAAACCAAAGTAATAACACTTTTGACTCGTCGTCGGCACTGAAAACCAATTAATTATTAATTTTTAGTTAAAAACTTATAAATAACAGACTTTGGCCTCAATTGTGAGCACCAGTTCATATAATTCGAGACAAAACGCTTCGAGTCTTCAATAGTCGATAATTTTGTCAATAAATATGTGGTCAGAGTTTGGGAAGCATTTCGTGTAACCGCTGTTACCATAAACTCATCGCTAGTATCGGGTATTTCAAAGACTTGTATTAAATCCGAAACATTTCCTAAATTTTGACAAAAAGTTAAGTAAAAAGTTTAACAAAATAATAGTTGTTTGGAACCGACCCTCGATAGCAAAGTAATGAGAAATATATGTTTCACTTAATGTTAGAAAACTCGGAATATGTTTGACTGTTTGTGCCGTCGATTGAATTAAATCACAGATAATTTGAGGTCTTTCGAAGACAAAGTCATTTGCGAACTGTTCGGTCACTATTCTCCTGACTTCGTCATCGGGTAAGTCATTCACACATTTCAAAAGTTCGCCGAAGATCTCAATCCTTTCACTGCTTTTAATGTCTAAACAAAAGATAATTCAATTTTAATTAACAAAAGTAGCGATAAAAGGGCCGACATATACCTGATTGAAAGGTAGGCTTCAAGTCTTCGAAACATTGTTTAATGAATTTTCTGATTTCATTCGGATATTTAGTGACCAAATCATTGTCACCGGAACTCAAGTCTTTGATTAAAAAGGAAAAGCTATTGGCGTAGAACTTGTGCTTTAAGAACCAGTCTCTGTCACAGATGTCTGTATCAGAGTTAGAGATCAAACAAATCTGTTTGAGTAAAGTTAGAAGAAATCCATGACTTGTGTTATTTGATTCGAAGAAATATGACTTCAATTTGATTATTCGAACGATTACTTGACTAATGGATTGCACTTTAGTTGCCGTCAATAACTCGAATGGAATCGATTTTAAGTCGATTTCAATCTAATCATACATTAAATGTCAACAAATTATCCACAAATTGTAATAAAAAGGAAGACTTACCGAACACTTCTCATTACAGAGAGATATCATTGTATACGACATGTTCTCAACGATTAGAGCCGTCTGTTCCACAGTTAACGACTGATTCTGAAGAGTATGCCTCCAATCGATACGTGAAAACACATACGATATGAATGACTCGATAGAGTACTGGTCTTGAATGACGGCCTGAATTAATTACAATTTATGAATACTCTGCTGAAAAGAATTGAAGGGCTGTCCACTGCATACCTCATACATTAACTTAATGTCCAACACATTCGGACAAAATCTGTTCCAATTGAGTGAACGGATTTGACTTTCAATTACTATCAGGTCTTTTGCGTCGATTGCTTTTGTGCCCACAATATAAGAGAGGACGACCTGCCAGACACACGATAGAACACTCGATAACATTCCTGTGCGATAATGAATGGGATAATCATTAATTAGATGAATATAAAAGAAGGTATGAGCCATCAGTCATACCCTGAAAGCATTCAATGAAGTAATTAATATTAATTCGAAACAAATTCCAAACGAACTTAAAGTTATCGCTATTTATAAAACGTGTCGAACGCTTAGGAAATATCCAAAGACTCCAATTGTCATAAAAGGGTCGCCAAACGTTACTAATATCGCCTAAACATCAATTAATTTAATAAATAATTCAAATAATAAATAAATTAAACCATTAATGACATACAGGGAGGCATTCGAGAGTTGGTGTTCAGCCAACAGAATGAAAGCGTCGATAATAGAGTCAAATATGACTTAACGTAAGGCTTGAAGTGATCCAGAAATTCGAGTGGAATCTCATTATAGGCTTCAAACAAATGAGTTGACAGAAGGGACAGAATGTCGTAAAGCTTTTAATAAAATTAATTTTCATTAAGAATTAATGCTTTAATCAAATGAATACCTCATTGGCTGAGAAGAGGGGCTGATTATTCGAATACTTCTTTAACTCTGAATAAAAATTTGGTAAATCTATGTCTTCTTTGTTAATAAAGAAACCAAATGACAATAACACGTCATTCCAAAGACAGGGAGCTATTGATAAGGACTTCATTCCTAATACAGAATAATATTTTAATTTTTAATTAATAAAAGTTTATTAAAGGAATACCTTTCAGAAGAATTAAGAGAACATCAGATAAATAATTTGGAAATTGATATATAATGGCGTACTGTAAGTGCTTTCGGTATAACTGTAACACAAATACAGATTTAGATATTTTGGTTATGTTTAAACAATTTGGTGACTCTTACGCCTAAAACCATTAAATATTCTTCTTTTGGTTTATTACCGAAACTATTGAGAGCGTCGCCTAATATTTGAATTAATGTTAAACACTGTTCGTGTGATGCGTTCCGAAACCAAAGGGAGACATCAAACTAATCATAAAATCATTTGTTTAACAAAAACTCTTTAATAAACTAAAGAATACATACTTTACTCAACAGAACAAACGAGACCTGAGACGGGGTTTTAGTTAATTTCTCCTGAATTAGTCGATACATATCCAGAAAACATTGAGTCGATGTTTGGGAAGGCAATAGTCGTGGAGCCATATATTCAATTATTTTCGGGTTATTGATAGCCGTTTCCAATACAAACTGATTGGTCTCATCCGCTCTGACCGCAGAGATCTATAAATATTAGTGATATTCATCTCAAATCTTTCATCACTTGTAATTCAAAGACTTACTGATCCCAAAGAATCAATCAAATTAGTGAACACCTGTTTGGAAGGCGGGTACAGATAATTGGTTTCATTGAGCCATAAAAGTAAAGAACCCAATAATGATCTCTCGATCTCTGTCTCCGAATTCTGGAAATCATAGGTTTCTATCAAAAGCCTAAACATTTAACAAAATATTAATTTCGAGGAAATGTTTTAAATGATTTGAATGACTGACGGAATGCTCTTCTCTATGAAAAGTGAGGCCAAAACCACTTTATTGGACGGCGTTTCGATCAGTTGTGAGACAACGTTCTCGAAATCTAATCTATTCTTTTCAATAGATTTTAATGAGTGCTGATTAAGAGTTCCCTCAATGAACTGATTTAATAATAATTTCAATTAAAACCAAATATAATTCGAGAGAATAAATACCTCTATATTGAAAGAATAGGGTCCTGTGCACCCATTCGGGTCATAACTGTCTTTATCACAAGAAATCTTAAGTTTTATCTGAAATTTAATTTAAAATTAAATCCAATCTCTTATGACAAGAGTCTGACCTCTTTTTTGATGTTATGGTAGAGATCGGGCAACCATTTCATTAAATCTTTGTTGAGATCATCGAATTTGTTCAAAAGGTTCTCAAAGAATCTGCAAAAAAATGGTTAATAAATAAAATCTTTTGAATAAAAATTATAGTATTTGTGACAGACTTCGCCTCTTCTAAGACTACTCTAACGTTGTGTTGAATTAACATAAGAAGAGCGGAAGTGTTGTCAATCGACTTAATGTCAATATTGAAAGAATCCAAATTCGATTTCTTTATTTCCGGAATATTCACTGGTCTTTCGTCTGAAATTCAATTAACTCGTATTCTTTGATTCAAATCTAATTTAAAAAGAATCTAAATTACCTTCAATTTGAAAGATTTCTTCGCTTTGATCCCAAAGATTATCAGACATAAGAGCAGTGGAATGCAATTCAATCCATAGGCTGTAAACCTTCGAGACTTCGATTTGGATTCGTTTCATATTAATGTAATTCTCTGAAAAGAGGGAGTAATCTGTGTTAGCGATGGCACACTTCAGGAGATCTTTCAAGTATTGTGGCGGCAATTCTTCCGTATTGACAAACACCTCATGAAGTTGCGAGTCTTCGAGCCATAGAATGTAAGCGCGATATAGTTTAGCCAATTTGTCATCAATTGAATTGGACTGACTCTCATTGGTATCGCTTGAGAGCCAAAGTGAGTGATGGAAATCAATTAAAACATTCAATTTGTTAATCATTTTTCTTCTTTTCTCTTCTCCAATGAATTTCAAACCAATGGAATGACACGATTCACAACTCGTGAAGAATAGTTGGAAAAATTTAAACCAAAGAAGAGGTTCCAAATCTTTTGGAGGTTTCGCATCGGAGCTGATTAATAGTGATGACCACGAATTGATTGGCAATAAAAGCAATGGAATCGCTGAGTGATTGTGTTTTTGGCAAATTGTCTGCAAATTATTGAATAAATAATTAAATTCATTGAAAAGAAGCAAAACTCAAACCTTAATAATGATCTCTAAATTAGGTTCAGAACATTCACTGATTTCTGCGACGATTTGTTCCCAAATTTTTTCTGTTCGCAACGCATCTGATTCGATGATAACGGAACCCAACCAAACGTAATTCGGATTTTGCTTTTGTATTAAGTGGAGAGGAGTAATCCATTCGCACTTCTTAATGGTAGTGGAGCCCCAACTGAACATCGATGAGAACCATCCGGCAGTCGGTAGTTTCCACGACTGAATATCATAGGGATGTTCCGATAGGTATTTCAGATAAAGTGTTTTCAGACTTTGATCCAAATAAACGAAGAGACAGATCTTTTCCAATATATAACCGATTTGTTGTATTCTTGAGTGACCGGAACTGAACCACGAATTTGCGTTTGTCTTAACTATGGATCCGATCACTTCGTATAGGATTTCTGTCCAACAAATTAGAAGTTTTAATTTGTTTTGTTTGTCATTGAATTTAGACATTTGATGGCAAATCATTGAAATCAATTCTTTGTTATATTCTCCGAACAAATTACTCAAAAGTTGGACTAATTTTGGGCTCGAATTCCAAGATTTTATAGTTTTCAAGTGGAAAGGGATTAAAGTGTAGAGTATGTGAATTGAAGGTATATTATGCTGTGCCGTAAGTAACGCTTCCAAAGTTTCCATACATTTATCGATGGAATTCCTGAGGAAAAGCTAGTATTTAGATATGTTTTTAATCAAGAGTTGAATAGACTTACGTCTGTCCGAAATCAGTCATAACGAGTGATAAATATATTGCGAAAGGATTTTGTTCTTCAATTCCTCTACAAATAGGAATCAGATTTGTGTCGAAATTCAACTGAAGAACTTTATTTTTATTGGGATCTGTCTGTTGTTTGTCTTCCATAATCTGATCCCAATAGTGTTCATCCCATTCGAGTGAATGCAATTTGAGATCAATTAATAGATTCCAAACCCATTTTGTGAAGTCGTTGGAGTGAACCGATTGAGCGAAAGAAAGCAATGCTTCGCTTCCGAAGAATTTTGAATTACTGTTAACGAAATCCTTTTGTGTTTTCATAAGATTGTGTCCATTGATTGCCGCAAACAATTCGAGTGCAATCTTTTGGTTTTTTTCTATTTCTATGAAAAGAGTCTTATTTTGTGAATCATAGGACCAATTGAGTCGAGAAAATGTTATTCTCGCGATTCTGTTCAACAAATGTTCGGTCGGATAAACGATCAGCCATTCAGACAACAGCTCTAAGTCTTCGTTGTCTGGTTTCCACAAATGAAGAGGTAATTCACAAAATAATTCAATACATCTCTGAATGGATTCAAAAAATAGAATTAGTTTTTCAGTAAAAAAATAAGTGAAGAAATACCTCATTATTGGAGTCATGTTCTAAAAGCTGACGAATTAAGACTGAAATCAAAGAGTTGTGTCGAGTAATGAGTTTAATCACTATTTGTTTTCCCTTTTCAGACATATTATCACTTAATTGTGGCGATTGAAGAGATATTTCGAAAACTTCTTTGACTATCGTTGAAATGTACTCATTTTCTGATCCATTCCTCGAGATCGCCATATTGTACATCAAAGTCAACAAATTTTGTGATTCCGTTAATGTAAGTGAACTCAACTTCTCTTTGAAAAGATACTGAACCGTCACTTCTTTAAACTTATTCTTCCAATAATTGACACTAAAATAAGGACAAAGTCCTCCCAATTCGTCCAATTCATCCCTTCCGTTATTATAGACGACCCAAAGGATGTGCCACATCATTGATTCCGAAACTCCATCAAAAGGAAAGACCGATAAGAAGTTCCAAACGCCCTGTCTATTAGTGGTTAATATGGCAATCATTGATCGCAGCATAAAGTGATCGAATTCCACTTGAAGTCGAAGAATCATTGCCTGATCTTCAGTAATGAATTGCGTCTTACAGTTGAGCCAAAGTTGAGAAACGGCTAAAACTGTTCGCTTAATCATTGAACTGATATAAGCCGTCAGTTCTTTAAACCGCAAACAATTGAATGAATGTAATCCTTGTCTTAAAATTCGTATCAATTTTGTGGAAAACGCCAAAAGTTTTAACATTTTTATTTCAATTGATTCACCAAAAGAATTACTGTTCGATACATCTATTAATCAATTGATTCAATCAATTATTCATTTATTTGTTTGCAATCATTTGTCAATCAGTCATACCTTTAGAGCTCTCATTCATTGCAGCAAATTTCAAGACATCGTTGAATGGGATCTGTTTCAAGAAACGGATTACATCCAGTTCTGCGATCTCAACAAAACTATTGGTCACGTCTTCGCCCTTTTGTTAGAAAATAACTCGAATTTAGAGAATATTTATTTAAAAATAACAAAAAGATTACATTCATCTCAGAATCAACCAAAAGCCAGGTCTCGTCGGGTCCAGACTTCTTATTCTTTATATTCTTTGCGATTCCTATAAATTTGTCTCTCATTCTGTTCCAATAAAACAATAATAAAATCATTTTAAATAAAATTCTGAGAAAACAATCGATTACTTTATTGGCGACAAAATCGTCGAAATAATTGTAAAGCAGTGATTCATGTATTGATTGGAGAGCTCTAAATCGCTAACTGATAGAGGATTAGGACATTGGATCAGACAACTCGACCAAACAGAAGAGCCCGCAGCGCATCGAAGCGCGTGATTCAACAGAAACAAGTGGTCCTCCAGTGTTGCCATCGATAAGAGTTCGGCACTCTTTTGATAAAAGAATTTTAAATAAGAAAAATGAGTGGAATTCAGAGCTATTACTGTATTTAAGAGCCAATTGAGTGTCGTTTTTGTCAATTTTTTGTCGCGTAAAATAAGAGATCTTCTCTGATACGCAAAGAGGGCTGAAATGGCATTTCGTAGTCGTTTTGATTTGTTGTCGAAATCCTTTTCATTGATTATTTCGGTTAAAAAGTTTTCGATTTCCAAACGAATCAATTGAGACAAATAGTAATTAATACAATTGTCATTAGAAACGCATTCTTTGAGCCAAAGAAGGTTTTTGTCCAACTTTTTAATGCTCTCATTATTAAGAACCGATTCATTATACTTATGGACGGCTTCTACTTGTC
This sequence comes from Minunthozetes semirufus, assembly GCA_034699985.1. NCBI lineage: Eukaryota > Metazoa > Arthropoda > Arachnida > Sarcoptiformes > Punctoribatidae > Minunthozetes > Minunthozetes semirufus. The sequence continues at coordinate 13,076 of JAQIXD010000772.1, read as the reverse complement.
GTCCATCACTGCAACGATTGGTTTTGATAATTGATTTTTGATTCAATTGCCACACTTTCTCCTGAAGAGATTCTGTGGAAGTCTTCAAATCTTCGACTCTATTATTGGTTTCTTCGTGTCTTTCACGACATTTCTCTAATTTGACCAAAAGTTGGTACAAATTGTTTGTTTCTATTCTCAAGTTTTCCTAAAAACCACAAAATAACTATATTTTCTGAATATTCCTCAAAATGTGTTACAAATACCTCAACAAATTTGTCGACAAATCGCTGATTATCTTCCAATTGATTGTTATTATAAAGAGTTAATAATTGACTTTCAGTAAACGGACGAATTGTCCGAAGTTTGTCCACCAATTGGTGGCTATTGGTGTCGGATAACAAATCTAATGCCATTATTAACCATTTGTTTCAATTTGTGTGCAAATTAGTGGACATTTAAACCCATGACATGTGATCACAAAGAAGTGGAAAATTAGATAAAATATTTAAAAGTACTCCAAATGTAAACAATTGGAGAGTCTGTCAAACAATCACATGATTTCGCAGCTGTTATGCAATGCATTAGAGAAATACGTCTCAAACCCTATTTGTAAACAACTGTTCAGTCGCTGTGAGGACTCCCCTCTCAAAAGCTAACTTCCCTTCAATTCACTAATGGTTTGATTCAAAATAATAATCAAAATTAGTTTATTTTTGTATTCAATTCTTTCTATTATTTTGATTTAGAACTTTCTTCTTGAGGTGAAAATACTTTATATGATTCCCTCTTCTAATAATGAACTCAAATAATCTTTCGTTAAGTTTTTGCCAAAAAATAATTATTTTATTTTATTTTTTAGTCAAAGAAGGCATTGAAGGCATGCATTCAATCGATTAAGTGTTCAAAAAACAAAAGTCCCTGAATTTGGGGTTAAAAGCGATTACAAGTTAAATGTCAGCTGTTTTTGACCAATAAATTCATTTGATTCACAAATTGATTTCAAACCAATGAATGAATGAATAAATCGATTATTTTGTTTAACATTTTCACAAAAATATAATAAGTTTTCAATAAACAAATGCAGAGGTAATCGATATTAAAGCACAGACAGCTCTTTTCAAAGATAAAATGCACGATTAATTAAATCTTAATAAACATATTCATCATTAAGATTAATAAATGTAGAGATACGGCGAAAATTAAAATTCCTATTACTAATGCTAACGAATAATTTGCTTCAAATCAAAAAGAAAAATTTGTATTTGTGCAATTGTGCATGATTGTTTTATTAATTTGAAAGTTGGTTCAAATAATTGTCCAGTTTAGGGAAAAAGTGGAAATCAGAACAAAAATAAATTCCTCCAAAAACTCTTATTTTCAAAAATCATAAGAAATTACGTATAAATCAGTCAACGGATGACATGCTCTAAATGATGAATTTAAGCAAGGTAATTCAATTTTTATCTTTTAAATAAGAAAACGATTTTGAATTAAAAGAAACCAAATTTAAAAATCAGTATATTTTTGTTAGAAATGAGAAATAAATGATAAATTGTTTGATAGTTTTGAGACATAATTATTGGAAAGATATGACACATGTCTGACAAAAATATGGTTTTTATTTGTCATAAAAATAGAGTTCAAAACAAAACACAAATATTTGATTGACTTTTGGTTGAAAATCAGGCAATTAATGAGTTTTTGAGTCCAGAAGAATGTCTTGCTTTACCTGATCTTTGTTGAGATGTGGTCTTCTTCTGGTTCATCATTCATAATGGCTTCGAACCCATCTTTGAGCGAATCGCCGCTCCATTCAATCGCACAATACATCGAAGATTACATTGATTTGGTTGAGAACGTGCCCAACGATATCGCCCGACAGATCACTCAACTTCATGAACATAACCATCGATACCATCAATTGTTATCTCAATTGGAGTCCACTTTGGATATGGTTTGCAATAAAACCACTAATGAGTTAAGAAAACGGAATTCAATGCTTAAAATCCAAAGAAATTTGATTGAAATTCAAGAGATCGCAGACGAAAAGCTTCTTCTGATTCAATCAATTTTAGACCAATTGGACGGAAAGGCCCGACAATTGGACTTTGATTATCGTTCCGTTACTTATAACTCGTCGTCGAATGTAACAAACAATTCGAGAGTTCAGATGCAAACCTCTTCGGCAGTGGTCACCAATAATTACACTTCGAATCAAAGATCCGAACCGAACGTCAGTTCTGCAAACATTTCGACTCCAAATGTCGTTAATAATACCGCAACCGAATCGGTGGCCAAAGAAGTGCTGAACGGAAACATAAACGGAGCCTCAAATGACAACTCGAATGCCTCGACGTCTCACTCGGGAAAGAGGGCTTCCGCCAGACGTAACACCGGTTCCCGCGGAAACGATAACAACAATGATATTAATTCTTCGAAGCGTTCCGTTAAAAGAGGAGTAAAGACTTCACACAAAGACATGAAGAGAAGCCGAAACTCCATAAACAATATGAATAGCAATAGTAATAGCAGTCTATTAATGGGTAATAATTCTTCGCCCATATATGAGGGCGCGCCCATAGATCCGGATGAGCCGACGTATTGCCTCTGCGATCAGGTCTCGTACGGAGAAATGATTTGTTGCGATAACAGCGACTGTAAGATCGAATGGTTTCACTTTTCGTGCGTTTCTTTGACCACTAAACCAAAGGGGAAGTGGTTTTGTCCGCACTGTAGAGGAGATCGAAGTAATATACAAAAGAAATGATTCATTACTGAAACAACTCATCGGAACATCGATTTAGTGGTCAAACCACTCATTCGCTGTATATTTGACATCAAATCAGTTTTCTATTCATTTATTTGTCGTTTGTTTTGATTTTATTTACACTTATTTTTCGTTTATTTTGAGTTTGTTTTCACTCGTTTTGAGTCTGATTTTACCCTTGAATTTGATTTTAAGCATTTGATGGCAATTATAGTTAAGACAGTTCTGATGTTAACCATAATTGTTGGACACATCCCTCAAATTGGACTCTTTATTAACCATTTGATTGCAATTCGAGGGATGTTTTACTCGAATATTTATCTCTTCATTAATTGAGTTAATCCTTAAGTAATTGATTTATTTATTGTATTTCTGGTGAATGTATTAGTTGTGAGACTATTATTATATTTTAAAAGTCCTCTCAAATGAATTTAAGCACAAATTATATACAAAATGTTTCTTTATTTAATTGAATACCGGTTCCCATATTCTTAACTTATTTACCGGTTCTTTGTTTTACTGATATTTTTTTGTCTTAAAAAATATTCTAATATTTTATCTAAAATTTTAATTTCATTTAATTGTAATCAAAATCCGATTAATATTTAATATAAATCATGAAATTTAAAATTATATTCAAAGCGTTTACTCATTTAATCATCTTTTGGACAACAGATGCGATGTCTTCATCCAAATTAATGTCATTCACTTCCGCCTTATTCTTATTAAATGACCAAATTTTGACCACTCTTTGGTCGGCGTCCTTTGATTTGAGTTCGGGTGCGATAATTGAATGTTTGTCGCCATCGACTTCAATAGCAATGCCTTCACTAATGGCCACAATCGGCCTCTTTTTGATTAAAACGCATTCATTCAATCGGTCGGATCTGCTCTCACCGTTATGTCCTTCGGGTCTCCAATCATTGAAATGAGGATTAATGTTATACTCAACTAAATTGAGTGCTCTATCGGTTTTTGGCCAAATTATTGGCATATCATTAGTTGTTCCGATGTCAGGTGTGGCCACATTAGCGCCGGCAGACCAACCAACATATGGAATGCCATCTTCGAGTACTCTTTTACGTATTGCATCGATTAGATTAAATTCTTGTAATTTGAAGAGTAAGTGAAAAGTATTTCCTCCGCCGATAACAATGGCTTCGCTTTTGGCGATACTCTCCAAATAATTATCTGTTCTGTGGATGGAAGTGATCTTGAAATCAGTGAGGGCTGACTGAACTCTTGACTCATAATCGTCCCACTCTAGTGAGACGCCAGCGAATGGAATGAATAGAATTGTCTTTATTTTATTTGTCAAGAATTTAGTGATCAAATGTTTAGACCACTCCATGTATTTGGTTCCAGACATTGTCGAGTTTGACAATAGAAGGAGTCGTGGCTTTGAACCCATTTTATTAATTTCTCTTTTAATTTGATTCAATTTTAATGTGAACTTAATTTTGTTACTTCAGAACACTTTATTACTTTATTATCACTTTATCTTCAAATCAAAAGAAATTCACAAATTAGTGAAAAAAGACGTAAACATTGATTTTGGCGCAAATGTTTGAAATGTTTGAAATGTTAAGCAAAGAATCTTAACTTTTATTCCACAATATGTTCGCATTATTTTAGATTTTATACCACTATTTAATTGATCCCTTTCTTACTTCTTCACTCAACAATCAATATTCTGTGATTTCTTTGCCTATTATAATACAATTGTCAAATGACTGCCCTTTTTTATCATTTTTATTAATTTAACATAAATATAGGAATTATGATGATGGTGGTGATGGTGCTATCAATTTGAACATCCTATATTTTGATTGAAATTTGAAAAACTTACAAATGATCATTTGTTTTATCTTTTCTTAAGTAATAAGCATGATAAAATTTGGTCATTAGCCTTATATTAAATATTTGTATAAAGAAGAAGTATGAGTCTAAAAGTCATTTAATGAGATCAAGCATTCAAACTTAGCTTTAGTTTATCTTAAGATTGATTTCATATAAAGTCATTAATTTTGTGATTATTTTTGTTAATATAAATGAATTGAATTTTTTGCTTCACTTCAGTTTCAAAGAAATTATTTAAATTGAGTTTAATATTGAATTTATTTAGAAATAAGAGTTGAATCGTTAGTAAAAATGTTGATCTCTTTAATACCTATTTTATCGCTACTTCTCTTTACAACTCATCCGAACGCAAGAATCGAAGTAAGTCTTCACTCATTAAATGATTAATATTTTAATAATAAATAGATTTTCATAAATTAATTAACTTTTTTCTTGGAAAGACGTGCTCTGGTTTGTGATTGGAAGGGATGCCATCCATTAAGAACTTCATCTCTGAAGTTTTGCCTAATTTGTGAGTAGTTCTCAAACTTAAGATTCTTCTCTTATGTCATCCGTTAATAACTAATTAGTATTGAATCAAAAATAGCAAAAAACTAGTAATAAATTGAGAACTATTACTACTCTATAAATTATAGACAATCAATCAAAACCTGATTTAAATCTTTTAACAATAATTTTATATTTTTTATAGTAATGGCATTGAATGGCATACAAGTCAACAAACTATACCCCTTCTCATAATTTACGATAAGAATGAAACACAAACTATAAGTCTTTTGAACAAATCCTCGGATGAAATAAGTTCTTTACTCATTCAAAGAGGATTTCAAAGGAAAAACTATTCAAAAATTTGATCAAAATGTTAGACAAAAAATTATTATAATTCAAATCCTTATAAAAGAATAGTTAGGTTTTCAAGATTTATGTGAATTCTCATTCAAATGAAGGCTTAAATTGAAATTTCGTTGAAAAGATTTTTGCCCGAAAACACTATTATGAGACTCACTTTTATCTAATATTATATTATTACATTTATCTATATTTTGTCAAATAAAGAGAATTTATAATTAATTATAAACATTGATTAAAACTAGTAATTAATACACTAAATTTAATTTTAATAAATCTGAATGAGGACAAACTCGAAAATTAAATATTGTAGATACTTTCAAATGTGTTAATAACGAGCTCATTATCAATAGAATATGGGATTTTGATACCATTTTTTGGTTAAGTTATCCTCCATATGAGTAACCATTTTTCAACTCTCCTTCAATACCACTAAACTTTAGTGATTAAGCTATAAGGAGTCAAAAGAAGAACCAAATATTTGGAGCATTTTAGAAAGGTTTTGGCAAAAAATGGCCAAAATTATTATTATAACTACAATTACATTCTTAAACTATTATTGTATTGAAGAATTGCTAATTAAATGTTTGAAGATATGGGAGTTTCGACATATTTTGAACGTACACTTCAATTGTGAATGAATTGAATCACTCAAAGTTGATTTGTAGGAACAGGAGATTCAAAGTTTTGATTCGTTATGAAATAAATGTTCAAAGGACTCATTCTGGACTCACAGCTAGAACTGAATAATCGATTTTTAATTCGACATTTTTGTAGTTAATAATAGAAAGTTGAAATCCTGTGGAAAAAGTGGTCGTTAGCCCTTATGTGTCTGAGAACAGATCCAAATGACCTATTATGCAGTGGGTGACCAACATTCACATTGAAGGCATTGACCCTAAAATTCGTTGCTTCAGATCTGAGTCAATAGAGCTGAGGAAGTCTGAGATGAGTACAAGTATTGGCTCTTTATTGAAGTCAACAAAACATAGAAACAATTGATCGATGAATAAGTCTTTGAATTGTGTTTTAAATTCATTTTTATTACTATTTTTCAAAGAATGAGATGTAAGTGAAGTTCAAAAGTTGTGTTCATTTTTAACATCTATTTGACACATAATCATATTCCGAGTCCTGTGCTTTGGGTTAACACACATTCAGTTCTGAGTGAGAGCTTCACTCTTTCCCACTCATTGTCTATGAAAAAGTGATTTTTGTGTCCGAAAATCGATATTCTTCTTGAGGTAAGAAAAAATTGATTATTGTTTTATAAATTGTTTGATATTTTAAACAAAGAAATTACAAAATTTGAATAATTATTAACGAAATAAAGGATTGAAAACAACTTTTCACCAGTTTTTCTACTTTTCATAAGAATGTCTTTGGCTTCGAATTGGACTCCTTTGCTATCAAACAAGTCATTCAACTTTTACTATTATGATATGTGGCAGCTCTACGACGATCCCCGTTCTTCGTCCTGGCCATTCTTCCGTGGTGGTCCATGGTCTACTCTGGCCATTATAGCATCCTATCTCTATTTCGTCAAAGTGTTTGGACCGGAACTAATGAAAGGAAGAAACGCTTACAACTTGAAGAAAGTTATTCTAATTTATAACCTGTTTATGGTTTCGCTTTCCCTTTGGATGTTCATAGAGGCCTGTCTTCTGCTTAATTGGGGACTCGACACTTGGGGCTGTCAACCGGTGAATCCGAAATCAAATGATCCAATAGAAGAAAGGAAACTATTACTCGGATGGATATTCTTCACAACAAAATTCATAGAATTGTCGGACACAGTCTTCTTTGTTTTACGAAAAAAGTATAATCAAGTCTCTGGACTTCACGTAATCCATCACTCAATGGTTCCAATATTGGTTTGGATAGGGTTTAAGTTCCTTCCGGGTGGAACCAATGCATTCTTCCTATACATCAACTCTTTGGTTCACGTGATTATGTACTGCTATTACGCGATCTCCACTTTTGGTCCTAAAGTACAGCCCTATCTCTGGTGGAAAAAGTATTTAACTAAACTACAAATCATTCAATTTGTTCTGATTATAACAAATAGCGTTCGGCTCTTATTCCTACCAAATTGTTCGGCTCCTAAAGCCTTCAGCTATTTGTCGATTATAAATGCGGCCCTTTTTCTGGTTCTGTTCGCTTCCTTTTATAAACAGAGCTATTCATTAGACTTCAGGACCAGAAAATCAGAAGACAAGCAAAGAACAGAATAGAAATAATTGTTTTTTAAATTTATTATATTTTATGCTTTTATTATAGTATTTAACAAATGTTTCGCCAAAACATTATTTTATTCAATTGTTTTTGTAATTAGTTTTCATCTTAAGTGCCACTCATTGTGTGATATTTCATTACTATTAAAATATTTTAGTTTTTCTACACTAAAATTGATTCGAATTTTATTTCATAAAATAATTGAATAACCTTGTTTAATATTGTTTAATATTGCTTATTATAGCTTATTGGTCATTGTTGTTATTGCTCCATCATTTCCACTATTTATTCCGATCTGATTCACAAAATGCTGATCAAGAGCTAAGTTGTGTTAAGTCAGTGTTGAGTCCTATTAATGTTTTTACACAAAATTCTTTATAAAAATGCAGAATATATACCGAAATAAATGATAAAATTAAATTCATGAGGGGATGTGCTGTTCATGACTGGCAAAAGTGATCCTATTTTTTTTGGTCTGCCATCAAAATTGATGGTTTAGTTGTTTGAGTCAATCAAATATCAAATCATTGTTTTATTGGAAATAACTTTATTTCGTTTGCAAATGAATTTCACAAAAATAGTTATCCAGTTATGAGTTTGAATAAGAAGTCATTAGTGTTGTGCGCTATTGCATCCCTTTCCATCAGCTTCGGGGTTGTCTTTCTTATGGGAGGTATTATTGTAATTGCAGTGTCTTCAGTGTCTCCCACATCACCCTATCGTGAAAATCCATTTATTCTGCCCTCGAGAGCGGAATTCATTACAACTCCACAGACTATATCAATAATTCTGTTGGGTATTGGGGGCGCCCTTTCCCTCCTATCCATCATTTTTATGCTAATTTCAATAGTTTTTCACCGAAGAGCTAAAAGACATTTAAAAAGTTTGCCATCAAATGCGGAAAATGTGAAAAATGAGGAACAATCTGAAAGAACTCAACAAAACAATCTTTTGGTTGATAATGTGAGAGCAGAAGAATCAACAAAACAAAACAATTCAGTCAAAGGAGATATCAATGGCATTGGATTACCACCGATTCGTTTACCGCACAATGGTTTCAGTTATACCTCTTATCCGCCGATTTATATACAAAACCAAAACCAAAGGCCTTATTCTCACGACATTTGTTTTGGCAAAGAATCGAGAATTTAATTAAATTATTATTTTTATTAACAAAAGTTTTGATCAAAACTAATGTAATTTTTATTATTTAAGGATTTCCTCATTTCTTTTGTTTTATAATTCAATGAAAACTATTGGAAAGTCACGAATTATTACAAATTTTATCTCAACTATTACTTGAATACATAATAGAGTTGTCATCAAATAAATCAAATTTCATTTATTTAAAGTTATTTAATATAAATTATAACTCAATTACATATATTTTTATTGGTTACTCTAATCTCCTCTAAGGAATGGGTGTTTATTAATAAAATGAATATGAATAGGCCAAATTAAAAAGTGTGTCACAAATCTATCACTTTCAGACTGAAAGAGCACATATTTGAATGAAAGGTAAATCCGAGAACACCAGATAACAGGTGCATTCATTCCATAGAATTTAGGTTTTTTCGTCCCATTATTAAAGATAAATCATTAAAGTATTACATTATGTAATCAAAAACTAATTATATGTTTGACTTTAAATTGTATTACTTTTTGCCAATAATTTGATCATAAATTTTTTTCGATCAATTTTTGACCAAAAAGGGTATCAGAAAAAAAAGTTAAATAAGTGTGGCATCAATTGAAGGCTTTTGAAGGCACAGAATATTTAGTGTTTCCTTATTTAAAAATTATTTGAAGGACTTTTTTTAACGTTTGAAAAGTGATTCGTTTAGCAAAATTCAAAACTTGTGAAGAAGTGGAGCGACTTTTCAATGACTTAAATAAAGGCATTAAAATATAATTCTATAGAAACGGCTTTTAGTAAGGGGTCGACTAATTAGGAAGAGCTGGATATTAGATAATTATCTGATCGAAACAACACTAACGACAGTCAATAAACTCTAATTGTGTTTCGATAGTATCACAAAATTAATGTTTCTTTTGTCGACTAATCACTAGAAGTGATAAAATTAAATAACACTCAAACCTTATCTATATTTTGCTGACTTAACGTCGAATAATCAATACTTTTGATTAAATTATTCTCATTTTCGTCTACACTTTACTTGTTTATTGATTTCTATTCAAAACGTATTGAGAATTATAGTTTTTTTGAGTTGAAAATCAAGTATTAATTATATAATTTTTAGCGATTTTTTTCGTAATAAAAATCCTCTTAACGTGAAGTGAATGCAAAGAATTTGAACATTAAAGTGAAGGAAATATTTGCCAAATATTTAATTAATGCATTACTTGTATTATATCCTCAAACAGACTATTTAATAGTCTTTCAATACATTTGCAACAAATCGTACGACAATTACATAATTTTATTCAAATCAAAGTGTGTTTTGTGTGATATTCAAAGGTATTTGAATTTTTGAACTATTTTTCCATAAAATCAATGAATGACTCATTGAATGAATGTTTTGACAAAACTATAGGTATTTCCACAATATTTGTGTTAAAAGTCGAGTAAACATTGTTTTGATGTTTTAATGTCTTTTAATTTTTGTTTTTGTTTCATAAGTTTCTAAAATTGAATTCACTTTAAAACTTGAATTTTATTTTATTATTATTTTATTTATTTAATTAAATATTTAATTGAAAAGTGAGTCAAAACATGCAATCAATTAAACGTTTGATTTGAAGACAACTTTGAGCCATAAAATACTTTTTATTAATCGGTTTTATAAATGATTTAAATTTTCAGCAGATTTTTAACGACATATCAATTGTTCAGACAATGGATTGTAATTGAAATGCCTTTTCAGCGAAGAATTTGTGATAATATTTGATAATAAATGCAATTATTTTACGATTTAAAGCAAATTAGTGCCACTTTTGCCTTAATTGTAGATAATTATCAATAGTTATAAACAATCAAATTAATGGCCATTTGATTGACACTATATTAAACCTGTAATCGATGGAAGACTATGAATATGTCCGTAACATGACTTTAATGTTCTTTTTGGACCGACTGATGCTGAAGGACCAGCCGAGGACTCTTCATGACCTCTCGTGTCAGTTCGGAACCAAAGGATTCACTAAAGAGATGCGACAAATCGCTGGCGGTAGTCAATCAGGTCTCAAGAAATTCCTCTCCCAATATCCTTCTCTATTCACTATAGAAGCGGATCAGGTATTGATTTGTCGCCGGCTTTTGCTGTTCTTAATCTTAATCTTAATTATATTTTTAAGGTTTCGATTACACCATTAGTTAGAGAAGAGATGGGCGCCGGTAGAAGGGATTACACCAAAGAGGCGGTTGAGTTCTTCAGAGACAAATTGGCGCAATACGGCAATGCAGAGGTCCCTCTTAAGAGCTTATTAGGACATCGATCGCAAGCTCCTCCAGAGGTCCGACATGTGTCGGGACAACACTCGCGAGAATTCAAAGAATTTTTGTGCAAAAATTCTGATGTTTTTGTTGTTAATGACGATTATGTTGTGCTTCAAAGTGTTCTCCAGAAACTAGAAGACGAGGGAAAGACTAAGGGATCGTTGACTCGAATGCCCGAAGAGGTGCCATTTGATCCATATTTAAGCCAACAGTTCATAACTTTGTTAGAAATGGAAATAACACGACTCAGCCCTCAATACTCCTCAAAGCTAACGATTGATACCGTCTTTAATCACATAAAAAACAATTGCAATCAAGACTTGTGGGGAAATTGTCTCAAAAATTCCAATGATTTGATAACTTTCCTCAAAATGAATTCAAAGGTATTTTTGGTTCAAAACCATTTCGTAAGTCTGACCCCCGATCGGGAAAAACTCAATAAAGAAAAACTTTTGAATAACAACAACAATAATGAAGTGAAGAATGCCATCAATAATGCAAACTCTTTGGCCTCGATATCATCACAATCTTCGGGATCATCGACGCCTATCTCTTCCCCCTCTCGAGTAAACAGCGCCTCCTCTGCCGGTTCTGTTAATCAAAGAATTCGTTCCCAAATAATAAAAATAGTTTCGGATAACTCTCAACTCAAATACAAGAATATGACGAACGCCAACAGCGGTAATGTGTGGGCCGGAACTGAGGCAAACATTTTACGCAACACTAGAATTATCACTAAAACAAAAGACGGCGAAGAAATAGTGGCAGACATTTTCAAAAACAATAAATATGTCGGTCTTGACTGCGAAGGCGTCAATTTGGGCGCTTCCGGTCAAATAACTTTAGTCCAATTGGCGTATATGTCGTCTTCAGAGCCAAATTCAGTCGTTCCTAAAATATATTTATTCGATGTTCTCCTGAATCCGGATTTCTTGAAGAACTGTTTGAAAGAACTCTTGGAATCCGATAAAGTTATTAAAGTTATTCACGACGTCAGGAATGACAGCAGTTGTCTTCATAGCCAATACGGGATAACCATAAACAACATCTTTGACACACAGGTCGCACATTCTATAATACAACAGCAGAACACAGGAAGACCCGCTTATAAAGCAAAATATGTGTCTCTCAACAACTTATGTGAACTCTATGGAAGCGCAGCCCTTCAATCCAACCCTAAGAAGGAACAAATGAAAAAAGTCTACCGAAAGGATCAAAAGTATTGGAGTCACAGACCACTGACCGAAGAGATGATATTTTACGCAGCTTTTGATGTCTATGCTTTGGTTCCTGAAGTTTACCATTCAATGTCCAAATCAATTCGAGCCGAGTATTTACCTCTACTTAAGCAACTAAACTATGAGGCGGTGTTGGCTAAGATAGATCCGGAACAGATCAAACTCATGAAAAAACAACGCAAACTGGAAATGGAAGTAACGGATTTGAAATTAAAACTTTTCAATAGAGAGACCAAACAAATTGTTTTAAGTAATCGTGAGATAAGACTTTTGAGGTATTCTTCACTTCTTTTTATTCGTGGTTTAGAGACGACTCACAAATATTTTTCACTTATTTTCAGATACATTGATCTCACGGATGAAATTCGGGCTAAAATAGAGGGCTCGCAAAAAGTGGCCAAAAAATTAGAGCGAATCGATAAGAAGAACACCGAAGGGGGAAGTGCTCCCAATAACGCTCAAAGTATTGATACAAATAATATGAGTTCCAGTGATGACGAATCCGATAGAAATTCTGACCCGGAATCTGATGTCGAAGATTCGATGAAGAGTTCGGATTTGAATAATTATATAAATGTGTTCACAACTCCTTCCGATTCTTTATTATCAAACAAAAGTTGTTGTAATTGTTTGTGTCATTTGAACGGGTCTTCAGAGGTTAATGGAAGCAAACAATTGGTTAAAAACA
>JAQIXD010000771.1:0-21125 GCA_034699985.1 Minunthozetes semirufus | reverse complement strand
TGTCTTCCATCGGTTCCACAACACTTCATAATAACAATATATTTCTTACAAAACTATTTATTAAAACATATTTTAACCTAAAATACAATAAACGTGTCGTTCGTAACACGTAGTGAACGACAACTCACTTAAGACTAACTCAAGACTAATAAATGCTTCGCTTTTATAGCATTTCATTAAAACTCAGAAACAAATCAATTATGACTTTCATTCAAATGATAGGAAAATAACACAAAACTCAATACAAAACTCAGTTTAAACTCAACTCAAGGCTCAGCTCATACCTGAACCTCACAAATAGCACAGAATATGAGATATTGGGTATATTCCGATCCCTTTACTCATTAGGCACCCGACACACGCTCCCTCTCGATCCGTAGGATCGGACAAAAGAAAAAAAGGAAGGGGTGGCTAAAAATGGGGTAAAATCTAATTAAAACTAAGATTTTAAACAAAAATAACAGATTTTTAACAAAAATTATAACAATTTTAACGATTTTTAAAACAAATAAAACCTTAAAAACTAATAAAACGGTAAAAACCGATCAACTCTTCAGTTGTTTTTCTCTTCTCTTCTCTTCTGTTGTTGTCGTCTCTTCTCTTCTGATGTCGTCGTCGTTGACTTCACCGCCAAACGACACGAAAAACTTTGGGAACCACTTGTGGTGAATGTCTTCTCCGCCATGACTTGACCGCCAGACTCGCCGACACTCAGCACAACCCAATCACAAACAGAACGACACAACCATTGAATAAAAACTATAAAAATATTCATAAAAACCATAAAATGAGTGACTCTTCACTTCAATTATCTTCTTTTGTTGTCTTCTCTCTTCTTCTGTTGTCGTCTCCTCTTCTTCTGATATCTTTATCGATGACTTGACCGCCAAACGACTTGTCCGACAACAGGAACCACTTGTGATGAATGTCTTCTCCGCCTTGACTTTACCGCCAGACTCGCCAACACTCAGAGCACACCATAAACACGACAACAGATCCATAAAAACTTAAAAATACAAATATTCACATAAATCACTACTTCTTCGTCTCGAAGTCCATGTCTTCCCTCTTTTGGGTCATTTGTCCCATAAGTCATGTCGTTCCCGACTGAACTGCCTCTTCCCGTCCTCGAGGGGCACCAACTCTGGGCTCTGGTATGGCCTCCAAAGGTCTTCCTGACCGTCGCTACCACTTCGTCGGGTGGGGGCACCAACTCTGGGCTCTGGACACTCACTACTCGCTGGTAATGCCTCCAGAAGTCATTCCTCGACCACCTCTACCACCTATTCAAGTGGGGACACCATCTGTCCAATCGCTTCCTGCGATGACTGGCTTTGGGCGCATCACTACTCAAAGGTTCTTCGGCTCCCGCGTGAAGACTACCAAATGGGTTCCGTCCCTTTCGTGCCACGCTTTTGCACGACCATAACGTCCTGACTGGCCCTCAGGTACACAACTATGAGACTTCTTAATCGAAGTGTTCGTGAATTCTAGCTTTCGTTGGGCGCCAATGAAGAGCGCGGAACTGATCTCTTGTGGGGAACGCCTCGGCTTAGCTCAGGATGTCTTCCATCGGTTCCACAACACTTCATAATAACAATATATTTCTTACAAAACTATTTATTAAAACATATTTTAACCTAAAATACAATAAACGTGTCGTTCGTAACACGTAGTGAACGACAACTCACTTAAGACTAACTCAAGACTAATAAATGCTTCGCTTTTATAGCATTTCATTAAAACTCAGATACAAATCAATTATGACTTTCATTCAAATGATAGGAAAATAACACAAAACTCAATACAAAACTCAGTTTAAACTCAACTCAAGGCTCAGCTCATACCTGAACCTCACAAATTGCACAGAATATGAGATATTGGGTATATTCCGACCCCTCTCCTCATTAGGCACCCGACAGGTATATGAATTGAAAATGGGAACTAAAGGAGGAAATGGGCAGAAAAGTTGTCAATTCTGTTCAAAATTCTTTTTAATTATTTTATTTAACATCTAATTAATAATTTTTAAATTTCATTCATTTAAAGGGAGATTCTGGAAGTCCTCTCATGGTTTCTGATTCCAATAAGAAGTGGACAATATTTGGAATTGGTTTGTGATTTGTTATCTATTAAACTAAAAGTTTTTAAAAAACTTGACTAGTTAAAAAAATATCTAGTTTATCTAATTATCTAACAATTTTGATTAAATGTTTAAAATTTATAAATCTATAATTAAAGTCCATTTTGAAAGAGTATTTTGAGTTTTGTTGGACTTTAATTATAGTTTTATTAATTTAAAACTTTTAATCAAAACTGAATATTAGGAAATTTGATCAGTTTTATAAAAAAGTTTACCTAGTGGAGATGGTCAAGTGGAGGAAAGGCTTTATGAAAATGCCTGAATATACAGTTAAAATCCTTTGTCCGCATAAAACAATTCATTTAATGAATTGAAGATAAACTCACATATAATTGAGAAAAAAATATTAATTTATACTTTTTTCAGTTTCTTTTGGCAATCGTTGCGCTCAACCAGGATATCCTGGAGTATATACCAGGTTATTTATTTTCCTATGAAATTTTGTTTTTAAAAACTTAATCCAATTTTTTTCTTAGAGTAACCGAATATATGGATTGGATTGAAAGCCATACAAACTAATGAATTGTTTGAATTATTGAGAATATCTTAAAATTAATTTATTTTATAAATAATTAACTGTTTGTTAAAATGAGTCAATTGCTTAATAAACGCCAAATTTTGTTTAAATTGTGTTTTTAATTTGATTTAATATTTTAGAGGCTTTTATAACTCAATTATTTTATTTTTCCATAAAATGTCAAAAATAATTCTAATTAACGATTAATTTAAGTCATAATAAAATGTGTAATCTTCTCTGAATAATCTTTGAATTGTTTATACTTGAATAACAAAGAGCACAATTTGAGGTCAATCCCCATAAGTTATTGACTTACATTTTATTGAATATTCGCTGCGATATTGTCATAAAAGTTTGTTCTTTCAATTGATGAGAACAACGAGTATCACAATAGAGAAGTAATAGTAATAGTATTACTGTAATACATAACTCATCATTCAATTCTACAGTTGTATGAAAAACTCTAAAACCATCAAAAATTCATTACAATTCAAGTTTGATCATTTAAATATTAGTAAAAAAGTAGCTTACATTTGATATTAAATATATTGCAAACAATACCTAAACAATAATATAAAAAATAACTTTTAAATCGCCTGAAAAGTAAGAGTTTTAATCATCAAAGTCACTATCAACTGATTTGGTGTACAAACAATATCTCGACAATTGGTTCATGTGTTTCAAACTTAATTTCTTTTTAAATTAACGCAACATTTCATTCGAGAGTTATGTAAATGAATTAAAAAACATTTTATGAAATTTCTTAAAGAGTGGAATACATTTTCGACAAAACATTTTACAATTTGAGGGAAAAAACATTTTCAGTATTACTGTCTCAATAACCTGATTCTGGATTCGGACCGCCTAATAAGACTCGACCTACAAATGTTTTACATAAGGTTCAGGTGATAATTGTCATTCAAAGGAATGATATTCAAAGAAGAGGAGTCCTTTGACACCTCCTCTACTCATTGATGTTCGTTAGTGAGTGAAATCTATTGTTCGCTGTTTTATGTATTATTATGTCTATTGAATGTAATGAGACTAAAACTTTTGACCTCAACATTCATTATATTTTGTTTTTTACGTATAAAATATATTTCAATTTTTATAAGACATGTTCTGAAAGGAAGATAAAAAGGATCTTATTTTTTATTTGATTTAAAATTGCATACAATTGCAGATATATCTCTTGGTATGTATGTATTCCTATATATCGCTCTGATTAACAAAACGTAAGATTCAATATTCGTTCAGTAGTTTTGGGATTTTCTAAACTCTGGATTACCTGTAATGTCAGTTCATTAAAGAGAAATCGTCTTAATATTGATTTTTGTGAGCAATGAATCATTTAATGAAAACTTGATGTTTCTCAAAGAAATTCTTTTATATTTATTAATGAAATAAATGTATTTAATTGAAACAATTGCTATTAAAATTGCTGTTAAAATATTATTATAATGAGACAAAAAGTTGATATATTAATGTTATCGATATTACATTGACTATTGAATAAATATTGAATCAATTGAAATGAAATTTTCAATTCAATTAGTTTGACAACAACTTAGGATTTAATGCTAATAAACCCTTAAATTTTATAGAGTATATAAATCCCATTAAGTGACAAACAAATCTTCAATATTGTAATTGGGCAAAGTTGCTTGTTTCACTTTATTTTAGGTTTAATTTTAAATTGTGTCCAGAATCTCAAATTTCTATTGTTTAAAGAATAGTTTGGAATAGAGAATGTGGAATTACCTAGTTAATATATAATTATTAAAATGAATCTATAGATAAATTGAAAGAGGGAGCCATGAAAAGTTGAATTAGTCTTAAATTGGTACTAAGTCTTATCGTCTTAATATCTTCATAACCGGATCGAAAGAGGGGACAAATTAGGGAGAGCTAAAGTCGGTCATCCGCTCACACATCAACTCAGACATAGTTCTGAATTGTTATTCTTGTATTTGGTTCAAAAAGTCGATTCTTCTATGAAATGGGAAAATCTTCAAAAAATTTAAAGTTATTATTACAGTGTTTTTCGTAATGCGATTAACAGCCATACGCCAGACCTGGCGTTTGGGACTGTACCTCATATTCCATCTCTTTTGGTGTATATATTCAGGTAATTGTGAATAATTAATATAAATGTATTGATTGATGTTTTGATGTTCGTATTGATTACAAACTTTTCAATCGATCAGTGATTTTATTGAAAGTTTAAACGTTAAAAGTGTTAAAACATTTATATGTATTACATCTAAACAGGAGATACACTCAAAATTAGACCAAAAGTATGTAGTAATGCATTGGGTGAAGAGGGAACCTGTATGTTCGTCTGGGAGTGCATTAAAACTGAAGGAAAGCACCTTGGCACTTGTAATGATGGATTTCTTTTTGGCAGTTGTTGTGGACATAATGATACTTTCAATTCTATTGATCAGACAATAGTACATAACACTCAACACAGTTCACAATCAACACTTACTGCACATAACAGTTATGTGACCAAACCTTCTACAAGCTATCCAGTGGTCAATTCCGAAAACAATTGGTTCACTCATTCTTCTACGCGTACGACCACAACAAGACCTCCGACCACAACGACTCCTAAGTCAACCAACAAACCGAGTAAACCCACTCCCAAACCAACAAAACCAATAGTTTTTAATAATTCGACGGAATTTAACACTAATTCAAATAGTGTTGTGTCGAGTGATAGCACATCACAACTTATTCCTTCCTCAATAGCAAAACCATGGCCTACTGCGCCTAGTCCCATACATTGTAAGTGATTACAACTAAAGACTACTGTCTGTGTCTCACTCATGACTGTTCTAACAGCTCAAGTCTGGCCCATCCAATCAAACTCACCATCAAATGTATTGCATACATTCAGACCTCCAATTTTTTCCATATTCTCTACATTCAGGCCTCCATCGGGGTCTTCTAATATATATCTTAGACCAACATTTCGACCACCAATATCTGTTAGGCCGACCAGCATTTATCAACAAATCTATAATACGAGGAGCACAACCACTTCAACTCCAATTAATATAACAACGACTCCGGTATCTACAACTATTGCAACAAATCCGACTACAATAACCAAAACTACAACAACAACATCAACAACAACAACACCTGCTCCAACTACAACAAAGAGCCCTCAGATAGGTTGGCAAACATCAAACACTTTGGTTACCGAAACTTCGAGTTTAGTTTCGCAAACTTATACAAAACGTCCGTTTATTTCAAGCAGAGGTAAAGTTCTCTTAAGTTCTCATAATTTGTTTATTACTACAAAAGTTGCATAAATTGGACTCTTTTTGTAGAATTTGAATTAATTTAAATTAATTGTCATATCATATGACTTATGATTAGCTCAATGCGGTGTTTCCCAACTATTGCCACAAACTAAAGTAGTTGGTGGAAAGAATTCGGCATTTGGTGCCTGGCCCTGGCAAGTATGTCAACCAATTTATTGATTAATTTCAATGAAATTTTGATAAATTCATCACTTAATAGGTGTCTGTGAGGCGGACCTCATTTTTTGGTTTTTCAAGTACTCATCGCTGTGGAGGTGCTATTCTCAACAATCAATGGATCGCTACTGCGGGTCACTGTGTCGATGAGTAAGTCTTTTGTCATTTTTTAGCTAATCCTCGAAATATTTGAAACACTTCTGGTTTAATGTGTGAAACGAATTATAAATAATTACTTTTTTATAGTTTGTTATTAACACAAATTCGAGTTCGAGTCGGAGAATATGACTTTTCCAGTACTTTAGAGCCCTATCCTCACATTGAAAGAGGGGCAAAGAAAAAAGTGGTGCACCCTCACTATAACTTCTTTACCTATGAGAATGATTTGGCACTGGTTCAATTGGATGAGCCAATCGATTTTCAACCACACATTGGACCCATTTGTTTACCCCCAGAAAACATTGACCTCTTGGGAAAGAACGCCACTGTCACAGGTTGGGGACGTCTTAGTGAAGGTGAGTTTCTTACATCTAATAGTTATTATAGACTGTTATATAAACACTCACTTAAACTTTCGTTTAACTTATGATAAGTTATCTCTTATCAACTTTTCTCACAACAAATAAGTCAAAAATAATGCAAAGGTTAGTGACATTGAAATGCAGACAAACCTCACACTAATAAGACCTAAATTGAAGGAAAGGTCATATCGTCTGTTTGTCAAAATACTACACTGTTTACAATAATTTGTTAAGTATTACAAATATTATGTTAGACTCAGTTCTGATTTTTTTTCAATTAAATAACTCAATGATAGACTGACTTTAATGAACTGAAATATCAAAGTGACTTCTGTTTACACAAAATTCTTATTCGTTTTAACCGTTTCTTAAGACTAAGATTTTTATTTTCATTTTTCAAATATTCGAATAAAAGAATCAACACAATCACCAAAACCCTATTTGTTAACTCTTTAAATATAAATGACAAAGAAATGCTAAATAGGATATTATAAGTTATAACACAAAACCCCCTGAGTTCGAAAAGTTCTAACTTTCCTCCCCCCCCCCCAAATTTTTGTTAGAATTTAAGAAGTTATTATTATCAATGTATTGCTAAGTCCCTTATTTTAATAAATAAATGGATTAGAACTAAATTTAGGCAAATTTAAACTGGATTTAGTAATTACTAATGTTAATTTAAGGCAAAATTGACGCAATTTCACCCCCTCTCCAAGCCATGAGTTTGAGTATCTCAATATCTTGATACTAAAAGTATATATTGTATATAATATAAGTTATTTAATAGGATAAACGCGGGTTCAAACAAATTAATTTTTGTAGTAATTTGTTATTAGTAACTTTTTGATATTAATAACTTATTACATTCAAGAAATGAATTGCAATTAATTGATTCGGTTTGTGTTTTTGGCCTCATTTTCAAATCGGATGAATAAGATGACCAAATTTATTCTTAGAAATATTAGGAGTGAGTCAATCGATCGTAATCCGCCTAATGTTCTGATTCTGAACTTCATTTGTTCATTTCTTCGAATTCTGAAACTTGAAATACATTTTTCATTTTAACATAGTTTAGTTTCATTATAATTTTCTGTCATTTATTATTATATAATAAATTAGTTATTAAATTATAATTATATTTTAATTATTACATAAAACAAAGTTCCGTCACTTAAGGGTTATATAAGAATCAGATTAAGTCATGAATTTCTATTTGATTCGAATTTATTTTTAATAATTATTTATTTTAAAAATAAATTCAATTATATTTGAGATTAATTTATCCAACAATTCAGAGGATAGTCGAGACCTAATGTTCAAAGTTTAGTAATAAATGTCATTATATTAAATACATATGTATTATCGACAAATTGCACATAAAAACAAAATGCAACAAATCTTTTCAAGTATTTTCACCGGGTATTCGTAATAAACGTTCATCCTATTAGATTTAAATCGAATTTATACACGATTTAAGAGTTTTATATCTTATATAATGAGATATTTAAGTAAAATAACCAGAAATAATCCTAATTTAGTCCCCTATTTCAATTTACTAATAAAATTTGAACTTGTGCCAAAATATAAATTTAATATTTAATAGCAAAATGTTTAACGAAAAAAAAATAGTAATAAACCAAAATTAAGAGGTCCTCTCGGAGGACATCATTACAACTAAATATTCTCAAATATCTGACTTAAAAGAAATTAGTTTTTAAGAGCTTTCTTAGATTAGAAAAACATTTATTTGTTATTAAAATATAATTAATATTAAATAATGAAAATATTTAGTTTGTGTTGTATTTCGATGATTTTGATCATTTTTTTCCCATAAAATATTTGTTATTTTTATCGATTGACACAAAACCTGTTTATAAACGATTTGTTGCTTAAAATGCATTAAAATTAATGTGAAATCGATTTCTAATAACAAGTAATTGACTATTAGGTGGAGTTCTGCCAACAGTTCTGCAAGAAGTCAAAGTTCCGATCGTCAGTAACGACAAATGCAAAAATATGTTCCTAACGGCGGGTCGACACGAATACATTCCTGAAATATTCATGTGCGCCGGCTATGACGAGGGAGGGCGTGACTCTTGTCAGGTACAAATTGTTTCTAAAGTTTCTAAACAGAATTTCCAATATTTGCATTGATTTAACATGCTACTTTCTTAATCGAATAGGGAGACAGTGGTGGCCCACTTCAAGTTCAAGGGGAAGATGGAAAATGGTTTTTGGCCGGAATTATTTCCTGGGGTTAGTATAGTATAGTTCGTTCTCTTCTTAATTTATAAAACATTAAACAATTAAAAAGAACTGAAATTTGATTTGATTTCAATAAAATTAATCTTCTTTTAATCATATGTTAAGGAATCGGCTGCGGAGAGCCATCTCTTCCAGGAGTTTGTACTCGAATCTCAAGGTTCAGACAATGGATCTTAAATTATATCAATCAGTGATATTAGAAATTATTATTGATTTAACAAATTCTTTGTAAATAATATTCGAAAATAATATTAACGTTAATTGAATTTTGTTTAAAAATATGTTAATTATTTTTCTATAATAAATAAATCTATAAAATGTATGAACAAAGTGTTGATTTATATCTAATCGATTGTAAGGACAACAAAAGACAAGAAAACTGTATTAACTTTACAATTGAATTAATCCTCAAACCTGTTGTCCTTTCAAACGAAACTGAAGTTCAAATATATTTATTTCAGAACTTGACTTCCGATTTGAAACTAAGAGATGATCCGAAGTTGACGTCATTGTGCAAAGTGACCTGCACATTGCACATTGCACATCTCCACACTCTGTACACTCTTCATACTCTGCACAATCAATACAAGTCTTGAACACCAGAATAGGCTGTCCTACAACTTTCTAAACTTCTAAAAGTGAATAACAACTTCGGTGTAAGTGCTCTGCAGTCGTGCATCACTTCTATTACTACTATTTAGTCACAACTCTTCAAAAACTTTTAACTAAAAAACTGATAAACTTTTTATAGGAAATGAAATGAATTGAATTTTCGCATAAAATAATAATTTCTTAAATAGTTTTTATAGTTATTTTTGTTTCAAAATGTTTACTGAATTTTTGAATACAAATTGTGTCAAAATATTTATTTATTTTTCATTACTTCTAATTGAAAAAGTCTATGGAAAAAACGAGTCATTCAATACTGGGATATCACCACCGGGTAAGATAACTCTAATTCAAATTAACATCTTATTTATTGAGAGTTCAAATTGCATTTAAATGAACTGAATTTTAAATTTTGGTCATCTGTTTGCCACTTGCGTGCACTTGAGGCAATTGTATTACCAACAATTTGACCAGATCAAATCTCTTAGAAGAACAATGTCCTGGTTTAATGAAAAACCAAAAATTTTATTAATAATTAACGAACATTAGATCTGATAAGAATAGAAGCATTGGATTTAAAGATTAGGATTTGTTTAAAGATTTAATATTTAAATCACATTAAAGAAAACCCGTTATTATACTTAAGAAAAACCATTTGCAATGAAATTCATTTTATTTGTGTTTTGAGATTACTTTTGAGATAATTTTTAATGATTTTAATTGAAAGTTATCTTAAACTTAATAATCAAATGTGAGTCCTATCACAAAGCGTTTTAGTTTGATATACCTATCTATTTAATTTCACTTATAGACGCACTTATGTAAAGCTATAATAGGGTATACGGGGGTTAAAACCTCATCGAAAGTCTATGCAATTGATTTAATAAAAAAATAAATCGAATCGAGACGAGAACGAGTTAGTTATATCGGGGTCACACTGTAGTGTCTGAGTAAACATAGACTGATGAAGCCTTGACAGTGAAATAAAGGTGAATAACCTGTAAATAAATTACCTCTTCCTCATGGGGACATGACCTGAGGGCAAAATTGCTATCTTCCGCATAGCAGTACCACCAGAGGGACAGTGAGGACATGATTGAGTCAAACAAATGTGTTATTAAACTTTGAATTACTCGTTATATTTGATCCGTTATTACTTGAAATTAAAACAAATCCATAATTAAATCAAAAATTTATTACAACTTTGACTCAAATGACTTTCGGTTCACAGATATTATTCCGTACTATAAATACAAATCGATCCGACCCTTACCCTGTAGAAACCAAAACGATTTTTCTGATACTTCAGGGGTCTGTATGTTTCAATATGAATGCCTACAATCTCGGGGCAAACCTGTTGGCTATTGTGTCAATAGTTGGCTGGTCGGCAGCTGTTGTAAACTACCCGCACCTTATCTCGAGCCACAGCAACAACTCATTACTTCCACTCCTATTCTTTCGTCGAATTTTACCGCAAATACTTTTAAACCAGAAAATGAAGTCACAAATAAAAATCTCATAACTGTAAGGCTTCCATCAGAGACTTCCAGTTCCAACCCTTCCATTTACGATACAACGCCATACAAATCAAGATTACCTGAAACAACATTATCTCAAATACTCATATCTTCTCCACAAACAATTTATTCTTCTGACGCTTCAGACAATTCTTTTTCTAAAACTTCAAACAGAAATCCGATCGAAGTATCGACAGAACAACAAAGCCTTTCCTCTCTCTTTACAACTCTTTTAGCAATTTCTGAAACAAATATGGAGACAACCACTTCAGTTGAAAATAAAGATGACCAATTTGTTAATACTAAAGATCCCAATCATTCTATGATCACCACAACAGAAGAATGCAAAAACAAAACCTTTACCACTGATTCCATTCAATCGAATAATGAGATAACAAGAGCGGAGGTTAACTCAAGTGACTTCTTGACCACTTCCTCAATTCCAACTGTGAGTCATTTTTGAGTTAATTTAAATTAAGTTTTACTTAATCTCTCTTTAAACACAGGAAACCCCAACAGAAACACTAGTGATAGTCATTAGTTCGACAAATATTATGAGTCCCTCTTCGACACCATTTGTTAATTTAACGCAAGAATCTAATGAAACAAATGTCTCCCAAATTTCAAGTTATACCACAACTCCTAAAAGCGTTTCAGAATATATGACAGAAAAAATCACTGAACCGATCATCACTTCCGTTAATAACTCAGTCACTAATACCTTGTCATTCACTGTTACAAAAGATAATTATACGGAGAGCCCACCTATCAATACAACCCAAACCAATATATCAAACTTCTCATCAAACACTGATTCTTATGGATCTGTTGCCCACAATCAGGAAGAAGACACTTTCTTAACAACTTTAGCACAGAATAATTATTCTTCTAATGCTTCCAGTACTTCCAGCATAAATTTGGTTGAATCAGTAATATATGGCAAACCGACCACCACTACCACCACTACTACTACTACTACTACTACTACTACAAAACAACCCAATGTTTCTAAATTATCGACTTATCCGACAAAAATTCCGATTTCTATGACAAGTCCTACTACAACAGTCTCCACAAGCACTGCGACGAGTACTACCACTACGACGACAAGTATACCGATGAGTAGTACATTAGGCACAACAGGAAGCAGTTCAAAGCCAAGCAAAAAACCATCGATTTCGGCGAAAGCAGGTATGAAAAGCCGGTTATAATAGGTTTAAAAGTAGTGTTTAATATTGAATACAAACATAGTTTGTGGTAAAAGACAAGTTGCGCCAAAAGGACGCATAGTTGGTGGTACTCAATCATCGTTTGGCGAATGGCCCTGGATGGTTTGTTATGAGTTGTTTCTTAAGATTCTTAATGGAAAACAGAAAATTTCCAACACTTTTAGGTATCTTTACGTCAGTGGAAAAAAAATTCGTTTTTACATAAGTGTGGGGCCGCTCTCCTTAACGAGTATTGGGTGATAACAGCCGCCCATTGCGTCGAAAAGTATTATTACTCTTCGTTAGGATTCAAACGAATGACTCATATATTTTGTTTTCGTTCGCTTAAGTGTTTCGCCGACTGATCTCCTGCTAAGACTCGGAGAGTTTGATGTGAGTCATGAAAGAGAGCCCTATCCTTATATCGAAAGGAGGGTTCAGATAATAGCACCTCACCCTCAGTTCGATCCCAGAACTTTTGAGTACGACTTAGCTTTGCTTCGATTTTACGAACCGATTCACTTTCAGCGAAATATTATTCCAGTTTGTATTCCCGAACAAAACACCTCTTATGTCAATCGATGGGCTACTGTCACGGGTTGGGGGCGACTCTATGAGGGTATGCCTCAAACTATTAGAATACCAGACTTTTCAATAGCTGTAAATCTCTTGAACAGACGGACCACTCCCTGATGTTATCCAACACGTGGACGTCCCTATTATTACAAATAAAGAATGTGAAGGGATGTACAGAAGGGCCGGATATATAGAAGACATTCCAAATATTTTTATATGTGCCGGTCTGGCCAAAGGTGCCAAAGACTCGTGCGAAGTAAGACATCTTTCAATTTATACAAATTTTTTATTTGAGAAACAATTCCATTGATTTTGCGCTGACTTTACTATATTTTTGATTTGATTCAATCATTTGTTAATCTTTTTAATGGAATAATTTGTGTTAATTGAAAAATAGGGTGACAGCGGTGGACCTCTAGTTTTAGAAGACAATAATAGATGGAATTTAGTTGGAATCATAAGCTGGGGAATAGGATGTGCTTTACCAAATCAACCTGGTCAGTAGATATTCTCATTAGCTCTTAATAAGTGCTTTTCATAAGTGAATCAATTGCTATAAATTCTTTGCAGGAGTTTATACCAGAATAACAACATTCGCCAAATGGATTAATCAAATAATTGCCTTTTAGACAGTCCACACACTTTAGAAATTTAAGACATTTCCGTTTTAAGCTTCAAATTCTTGAAATTGTCCATAAATTGGTCACTAAATGGATGTAAATATAATTACTTTTATTTATTTAATAAATTATTGAATTTATGTTAAATATATTTTTAAATTTAATTTTTGTATTATTTGTGAGTAAATAAATTGACTTTACTTTAAATTTAAATAATTTTCTTCTATTAAATCCAAGAATTGATTCAAAGCTATTAAATTATTAATTAAATTATAAGTTTATAATTATTTGACTCATAACCCAACCAAACAAACGATCATTGAGTACCTCAACTAAAGAGTAAGTTATAACAGATATTATTAGTCTTTAATTTTGTATTAAACTTATTATTAATTTTAATTATAACAAAATTCAATTAAATACCAGAATGTGGTGTTCGTCCACTTCGTCCAATGGGTGGTAGAGTAGTCGGTGGAAGAAATGCACATTTTGGAGAGTGGCCATGGGTTGTGCTAGTAAAGGAAGCTACTTGGTTAGGTCTTTTCGTTAAGACTAAATGCGGCGGAGTTTTGATTGATTATAAATGGGTAACCAATAGATTCTTAACGAATTAATAATTAGTTTAAATTTTATTTAGGTATTGACTGCCGCTCACTGCCAGCCCGGGTATGTTTCCTAATAAGTTATTCTGAAATATTCCTATATTTTCTTTGAATCAAAAGAAGAATAAATTGTTTTCATGTCATTTATCAAACAAATATTTTACAGATTTTTAGGCACTTTAGTTGTCGTTTTAGGAGAATATGATTTGACGGGTGATATCGAAAGTCTTAAACCAGTGGCAAAACGGGTAAAAAGAATGGTAGTTCACAGGGATTATAATCCAAATACTTTTGAGAACGATATCGCTCTCTTGGAGTTGGAAAGTCCTTTTGAAGTACAGCCACACGTCGTTCCCATTTGTTTACCTGAAGCTAAACCTGAAGTGGATTATGTGGGAAAAGTAGCGTTTGTGGCCGGTTGGGGCAAATTGAGTTATGGTTGTTCTCAAACATAATTATATTAAAATGTTTTTTTGTTTAAATTATTTATTTGATTGACAGGCGGTTCAATTCCAAGCATTCTTCAAGTGGTCAAACTTCCTATTCTGGCCAATAGTGACTGTCAGCAGATGTTTTTAGATTCGGGACATATCAAAGCCATTCGCGACACATTTATATGCGCCGGATATCTCACCGGTGGTAAAGATTCCTGTGAAGGTGACTCTGGGGGCCCCCTTATGATACCCCAATCAGATGGGAGATGGGTTCTGGTAGGAACAGTTTCGCATGGAATTCGATGCGCTGAACCTAATTTACCAGGAGTTTATATGAAGACATCTGCTTATAGGTCATGGATTGACAGCCATATCAGATATACTACAGTCTCCGCCAAAACTAAACCTTCAAAAAGAAGCCAAAAATATGAAATCAATTTATTGTAAATATTTTACTCATTTTATTATTTCAAAGAATTGGATCAAACAATAATTGTCTCACATTTATAACTCCAATTCTTTCAATAATTGATCAGAGAATATAGAGAATGTGCTAGATATCTGCCAAATTATTCTGTTCCTTAGATCTCAATAATGATTAATAATTTACAAAATGAGACAGTTTTTTATGTTTGGCCACAAATTGTACTCAATTGAGAAATAACTAGTGTTTGAGTTCAAAGATTTATTCCTACAGATGAGGGAAAGCACTTGAATATGACATTCAACTAATCATTCAAAGCATCAAATATTTCATTCCTATCCATCAGTTTTATTAATTCGGTCTTTCATTAAAATCAATTTTAATATTAATATAAAACTAATTTAAATAAAATAAATTTAAATTGCAATTCAATGTTATTCTTGCTCTTCATCTGTTATTTTCACTATTAGAGGTTCACTATCGGAATATTTTTGAGACATTTATAACATATTCTTTATCAACAAAACTGGAATTAGTTTTAAAGAAAATTGAATCATAAGTTCTGTTGAACTCATTCTATAGAAAGATTGCAAAGAATCTAAAAATAGTATAAAATGATCATCAGATCCATGATTTGCACATCAATTTGGCTTTCATTCGCTTTCATCCATAATATGATATTTTTTATCTTTAATTGTAAACTCTTTGTTTAATAATTGATTTATTTTTGAATTTTTTAATATATTCTTGAATTCAAAACAATTTCAATGCTTTATCTGAAAATTCAGTTTCTTCTCAACTTGAGTCTCAATCTGTGATTCACCCACGATATACAACACCATATAAAATGAAGTTAAGTCTTTGCTCTTTACTGAAAAAGTAAATTGAAAATGTCCAATTCACAATACATATCCATAATTAAATAGTTTTGGGTTGAGCTCAAACCTTGAGCTTCAAATGTGCACTTAAGTGACCGAATCAGTGTTAGAACAATCATTAATCGGTCAATAAATTGCTGAAATTACTGCCAATGAGTAAAATAAGTGAATAAAGTAATTAACCCTCCTTTTGGACACTCCTAAGTTCTGAGAGAAATTTCTTTTTTTGTCACTAAATACAAATGTATTGGATATTCTAAAAGAATAAAATCATTAATATGAAAGTCCTTTATATGAAGGGTAAAAAACATTTTAAGACTTGTAAATCGTGTGATTGGAAACTAATTAAGAGAAATATGTGTTACTTCGCCAATGAGTTTAAAATGAATTAAATTATAATTAAAGAGAATTATAGTCTATAAGAGTCTATAAGAGTGAATCAAATTGAAGCGGAGTTTAATAAACTTGTTTATTGCTCTTCGTTGCCATCGGTTGTGAACGACTTGTGATCCTTGAGTTGGAGGCAATGACTGCAATGACTGCAATAAATGGTATAACAATATTAATCTCTTCGAAGTGTAGGTTTGATGAGGTATTACAAGTGTTAGAAATAACGCCATCTTCTGCTCAAAAACATTAAACTTTTGTTGTGAGAGCTGTGACTCTATGTGACTCTCAAACAGAGTTTATGACGAATCAGTTGAGTGAAAGACTGTGACTGCGAACCAAACATTGATTTAATGATGATTTGAGTGAAACTCATTCACAACTAAACCATTCATTCATTTGTTTTGGTCATCGATTTAGTTGTTCTTTGAATTGATTTTTCAAATGTTTTGACAATATTTGAGTTAAACACGATTTCCATCAAATCTTTTATTCAATTCAACGCCATTTTGATTAGACTTATGTTTTGTTTGCAAACAATTAGTTGTAATAAAACTATAATTAATTTAATAATAAATTGATTGCAATTAAACTTTTGTTTACAACAAAATCACTACAAAACGACTCATTCTATAGTTGGCGCGAAACCATCAAAAACTGTAATCGCATTCAATTTTAAATATATTTTTGAATCAATTTGTGAACAAAAAGCAAATAAAAACAAACAAAAAAAGATAAATCAAAATCGGATCTAATCTTTAAGAGGAGAAGACTGAAGACAATTTCATCAAATTCTATTAATCCACTGATTATTACAAAAGTGATGTCCTCTCCGTCATCGACTCCAAACATGAGTAGCCGTCTGTCCAACAGTCAGGCCTCAAGTCTGCGAAATACTGATTTGGATCACATTTGGGGAGACCTGAGGACTGGTATCGAACAGGTCTATACCAATAAAAGACAAAATATGCCTAAAAATCGTTATATGGAATTATATACGTATTTATTGATTGTTGTCTTTTATTTGACATTTGGTATAATATTGTCTTTTATTTCAGACATGTATACAATTACTGCACTTCTGTTCATCAGTCAAACTCGAGGTCGACCTCCATTTCCCCAAATAATGTCCTTCAAAGTGTTTCCCCAAATTTGACGGCAAACGGTTCCCGGAATAAGAAAGGGGTGACTCAGGGCGGCGCTCAGTTTGTCGGATATGAACTCTACAAAAGGCTCAAAGATTTTCTCGAAACTTATTTAAAGCATTTACTGAAGGTTTGACTCGTTTTTAAGTAATTCTTCGGTTTTAATCACTTTTTTTGTTTTGTTTAAAGGATGGAACGGATCTTATGGATGAAGAAGTCCTAAAATTCTATACAAAACAATGGGAAGAATACCAGTTCTCCAGCAAAGTCTTGAATGGAATCTGTGCTTATCTTAACAGACATTGGGTTAAAAGAGAGTGCGATGAAGGGAGGAAAGGCATATACGAAATATATCAGTTGGCTTTAGTCTCGTGGAGGGACTGTCTCTTTAAAGAGCTTAACCAACCCGTCACTAATGCTGTCCTCAAACTCATTGAAAAGGAGAGAAGCGGTGAAACAATAAACACCCGATTAGTCAGTGGTGTTATGAACTGTTATGGTATGTCATGAGTAATGACTTGAACTTATATTTACATAAATTAAATTATTTTTCTATAAAACAGTGGAATTGGGTCTAAACGAAGAGGACCCACAGGCCAGAGGTCCTAACCTTAGTGTATATCACGACGCCTTTGAGATTAAGTTTTTCGAAGACACGGAACGCTTTTATAAACTCGAGAGCAGACAATTCCTGGATCGCAATCCCGTCACCGAATATATGAAAAAAGCGGAACAAAGACTTTTTGAAGAACAGCGAAGAGTTCAGTTGTATTTACACGAAAACACATTAACCCCTTTGGCCAAAGTCTGTGAAAAGGTTTTAATTGAAAACCATTTGGAAATATTTCACTCAGAATTTCAAAACCTCTTAAATGACGACAAAAATGAAGGTTTTATTCAATTGATTGCCATTTGTTTCTGAGTTATGCTTATTATTGTTTTTGTCAAAGACTTGGGACGAATGTTTCAATTGGTTCAGAGAATTCCAAACGGTTTGGGAGAACTTCGGAATCGTTTAGAGGCACACATTCATAATCAGGGACTCAATGCAATTGAACGCTGCGGTGAGAGTGCTCTCAATGACCCCAAAATATATGTGACCACAACTCTTGAAGTCCACAAGAAATACAATGCTTTAGTTGTGGACGCCTTTAACAATGACGCGGGATTTGTGGCCGCACTCGACAAAGTAAGTCTTTCAGTCTTTCCTTATCTTTGATTGATTTTAATATAATATGTTTGAATGATATGTAAGGCCTGCGGAAAGTTTATTAATAATAATTCGATCACTCGTTTGGCCAACTCTTCGAGTAAATCACCGGAACTGCTCGCGAAATACTGTGATCTACTCCTCAAAAAGACTTCGAAAATTCCGGAAGAAACGGAATTAGAAGAAACTCTTAATCAAGTGGTCAGTCATATCATATTAGAGTAATATTAGGCAAAACATTAAAACCATTATTTGTTAAAACAGATGATTGTTTTCAAATACATCGAAGATAAGGATGTCTTCCAAAAGTTTTACAGCAAAATGTTGGCCAAACGTTTAGTCCAACACATGTCCGCCAGCGATGACGCTGAGGCCAGTATGATCTCAAAGTTAAAGGTATTATCTCTTTAGTGATGGCTTTTTATAATTGTTATTAATTAATGTATTGACTGATAGCAAGCCTGTGGTTTCGAATACACCTCTAAATTGCAGCGAATGTTTCAGGACATCGGTGTCAGCAAAGATCTCAACGAACAGTTTAAGACACATTTGACTAATTCTAACGAACCTCTCGATCGTAATAACACTTTTAATACTAATAATTGTTATTATTTTTACAAATATATGTCATTTCAGTTGATTTCAGTATCCAAGTGTTGAGTTCTGGTTCCTGGCCTTTCCAGCAGTCGTTCACATTTGCGTTACCACAAGAGGTATGTCTTTTATTTTATTTTATTTTATTTAATTTAGATTTGATTTTAATTTTGATTCAAAGCTCGAGCGAAGTGTCCAAAGGTTCACAACGTTTTATAGCGGTCAGCACTCGGGTCGCAAATTGCATTGGCTTTACTCGATGTCAAAGGGAGAGATCATCACAAACTGTTTCAAAAACAAATACACTCTTCAAGTATTGAATTATTGTTTTTATTGATTTCTATTAATTGAAACTTTTGTTTAATTGAATTATTAATTAATTAATTAAATGATTTCAGGCGTCGACCTTCCAAATGGCAGTCCTTCTCCAATACAATAATTCGGATCAGTTTACAGTTCAGCAGTTGTTTGAAAGCACCCAAATAAAGATGGATATGTTGGTACAGGTGCTCCAAATCCTGCTCAAAGTCAAACTTCTTGTTTGCGATGACTCTGAAGTGAATGAAGACGACTCTGAGAACCTGAGCCCACAAACTGTTATTTCACTTTACGTCGGCTACAAAAACAAGAAACTAAGGGTTAATATAAACGTTCCGATGAAAGCAGAGCTGAAATTAGAACAGGAAAAGACTCACAAACACATCGAAGAGGACAGAAAACTTGTCATTCAAGTAAGTGATGTCTTATCACTCAATCCTATTATAACTGATTCAATATATTTTGGATTAAAGGCAGCGATCGTACGAATTATGAAAATGAGAAAAAAGCTAAAACACCAGCAGTTGTTGGCGGAGGTCTTCAATCAACTGTCCTCTAGATTTAAGCCAAGCGTTCCTGTGATTAAGGTATTCCCCAATCGATTGTATTTTCTTTTGTTAATTATTTACTTTTACTCCAAAGAAATGTATCGACATTTTGATAGAAAAAGAATATCTGGAGAGGGCTGACGGTTCCAAAGACACCTATAATTATTTGGCCTAATATTTATTTAATTTAGATTTTCATTAAATTTCGATTAAATGTTGAAATTATTAACAAAAGATTTGTAGATAAAAATGTTCACAATTTTTAAACAAAATTCTTATATTTTAATTCTTTTGATTTCAGTTTATTTTAAGCAAATATTTTGCTCAGAATGAGTGGCAATAACTCACTTCTCATATATAAAAAAAAAGAACAAAAAATAGCTTTTATTTGTATATTTGGCAGACATTTGGCGGACATTCAAAATATTAGATAAATATTTTCAATAATTTAAGCCACAAATCCAATGATTATCGCTTTAATCCAATGAAGAGTCAATATCTGATTCATAATAGCTATCAACTGCTTTGCAACGAATCAAATGAGTCTTTGAATTCTTGGTCACTCACGTCATCAATGGTTTCATTATTATTTTGATTAATTAATATATCATTAAATTGATTGCAATTACTATTAATATCTTCTAAGAGACGAAGTAATGAATGACTCGATTCTGAGTTCTCGTAAACCATTATTTCGTTGTCAGAGATATGGTTTTCTCCGTTTATAAATCGGGCGAATCTTAACAAAAGAATAATTGTATATAAAAGTCAATCAAATGACTCATTAATAATGATTTATTACTTAATCGGGTCTTTTAATTTGTTAATCATATTCCATGCGTTGCACTCAGAGCTAAGACAATAGGCTTTAAGTTCTTCCAAAGCCTTTTTAGTATTTCTATCGCTTTGCTGTTCGTATTCCGATTCCGTAAGTAAACTGATTTTCGTCTCTTTTTTTCTGAAATTAAATTCATTTCAAAGAGTTTTTCAATATTTGTTTGATTTGTGGACCAATTCATTGAAATCAATGAAACAGATTTCACCCCTAAACTACTCATAGTAGAAAATAGCTAGCCATTTCAAATTCGCAGGATACCTTAAGTATACCCTTCTCCTCC
>JAQIXD010000770.1:0-21133 GCA_034699985.1 Minunthozetes semirufus | reverse complement strand
GGGGGGTAATTTTGGTCAAAATCGCGATCCTAGGGGGGGGGTAAATCGAAAAATACCCCCCCTTGGGCATCCCTGATATATATGAAACAATAGATATAAGAAGAACGTAAATCTATTTTTAGAAAAATAATCTTCGATGTCGATTCATTCGAGTATAATGTGTATTACAAATCTTTATATTATACCATCATTCATTTCACATTATTTTCACCAGGAGAATGACCAAGGTACAAGTTTTCTCATTGTAATATAATCTTTAAGCTAATTCGTGGAAATTACGCAACACTTTAAACATAAGATAATACAATAATTTAATTTTAATTTCAAACATTTGTTTAAAATGAAAACACTTTTGTTGATAGAGTGGGACAGGAGTTGTGATCTGTTTATTTGGTTATTCCAAAGTAGAACTAATGGAGAACTTTCATGAATTATGAATCCGATTCTCATTTATCTAAGTTTTAACACAAGAATACATAGAATTTATTTATAAAACCAGAGATGTCCAAACATATACTTCAAACTAAAAGAAAGGATATGGATAGTGTGGGTGTCCATTGAATCCGACAAAGCTTTACTAGCATTTCAGAGCATTTACCCCACTATTATGTAATGGAGATTTCGACCACAAATATAAGATAATCAATATTTCTATATCCCATCCTTTGGCCATCACCGGTAAAAACAAAAGTAACAACAAAACAAAATTAAACACAAAAATAGAGAATAATTTATATGAAATGATATGAAATGAGGCGAACAATAATTCAATAAAATTTTCTTTGAATTATTCTTTAATTTAATTCTTCTCATAAACTGTTGGCTCATTTCGTAAGAATTATTGTTTTTCAGCATTAATCGCCTTATTTACAAGTCTAGGTCAACCTTAAAATAGAATAATTGTATTAAACCATCTCCCAGTTATTCTTGAGATATCATTTAATGATTGATATTAGGGAATACTTGTGTTAATCAAATGTTAAGGGATCTATCAATCACTTCTACTGTTACGTACTCTTTGACGCATCCTTTAGAATAAAAGGGGAATTTAATTCGCGAATTTCCAAAATGATTTATTGCGAGGTATTTAACTAAGAGAGCAAATAAATCACTTAATAAACAGTGGTCTCACATAATAACCGAATCCATTCTTCTGATATTTTATATCAAAAACTGTAATCGAATACAAAATATGATAAAATAGCGAAAGATTTCGACCAAAAGACGACAGAAAACAAATTCAGTTTGACTTTTGTCTGACACAATCAAAAACTATATTATGTTTTACCCATAGGAGAGGCATTAAATTGAATCTTTCAGAATTGAAATACAAATAAATGTTAGGTTATGTTATGTCTGAGTTAAAGCTAAAAAACAATATCGATTTCATAGTGAGTTATTTCAAATACAGGAATAATAGGAATAGAATTACATTTTTCCAAATTGAATCCACTGTTGAATTATCTTTGAATAACTGGAAAAATCTTGCTTAAGGAGTATAATATTTAAATATATTTCATCTGAATTTAGCAAATAAAATATAATGTACATATTGTAGCTACTATCATATGAAATGGGCATTGGTCAGAATTTGAATTTTTATACTTTCTAACTTTTCTAATTTGCTTAATTGATTTTTTTCTCTCAATAATATAGTGACTATCACTACACCTATCCCTACCCTTACCTCTAACACTCTTTAACCTCTTCTACCAAAAATATGTACTTAAAGATGAGTCGAGACATAACACAAATAATCGATGAGAATCTCAGACAACTTGAGGTCTGACATCACTCGACATTTATATCATAAACCAGTGCTTTGGCACCAGATTTCCGATAAATTATCTATTAATCAATATATTCTGTATATATGTATATCGGAATAAAATGAAAACACACTAATTCTGAGGCAAATTCCGATTAAATAAAAACAAAATAACAGTTATTTTGACATTTGGTCACAAAGAAGAGAGGGACAGCTCTATGAATAGCCACTGATTCGAAAATTGTTTGCCTCACTATTAAATTATTAATCAAAATCTTTTTAAATGTCAAAACAACTTAACCCAATCAAACCTAACATTTACTAAAAGACTAAATAAGGTCTAAAATTGTTCGAGAATTAAGGCTATAATAAGTAGTTAACACATAAAAATCGAAAAAAGTGACCTCTTTGAAGACCTCTTTGAGGACCCCTTTGAATACTTTGACCATAACTTAATATAGAGTGAAAATTATG
The DNA here is from genome assembly GCA_034699985.1 of Minunthozetes semirufus. Lineage (NCBI taxonomy): Eukaryota > Metazoa > Arthropoda > Arachnida > Sarcoptiformes > Punctoribatidae > Minunthozetes > Minunthozetes semirufus. The sequence goes on along the minus strand of JAQIXD010000770.1, from coordinate 18,891 downwards.
GGGAACAGCCTTAAACAGATAAGAAATTCAGAAGACAATAGCGGATAAACTGATTATTCAGTTGAACGCCACTGTATTTGATTGTATTTACGTCAATATCTAATTAAAGACATTTTTAATTTGTTTTCAAAATAGGATTTAATTTCTAATTAGAGTTTCATCCGTTTAATACATTTTCTCAATTATAACGAAAACATTTGCATAACTAATGAAAATTTTATTCTATCCTCACAAAACACAGTCTGAGGACTGGGTATTGACAGGGAGTTCAATCATACGCTAAACTAATAAATAATCAAGACACTGTTTGTGATAACTAAAATTAGCTTTTTTTTTAATTCAGTTATCAGGAGTTAAACATCCTCAAGTTATAGTCCTTTTATTTTGTGAGAAGCATCATGGTGCTTTAATAGATGTCTTTTACATCGAGTGAAAATTAGAGTGAAATTTAGAAACGAAAATATTTACCCAGCACATACTTTAAAATCCTAAAAATCTATTAAAAGATATCACAATAACCACTACCACTATCAGCACTCACTGGCGCTCATACTAAGCCACTATTAGAATGGATATCACCTTGGTAATTCCAACAAAGTTAGCGGATATTTCCATATGATTTCAATCTAATTAGTCTTTGGGTTTACGAAACAAATTTTCATTTTTCATTCACTGTTTACTGTATTTTGTGTACGAAAAGTAGAATTGAATTGAATTTGAAGCCAATTTGAAGCACCATTTGATCATTCATCCGACTAATTGAAAATTATTGTTATTCTAATTCTATTATCAAATTCATTCTGATTATTCAATAGAGAAATTGATCTTGCTCCTTATTTGAGCTCATCCTTTGAATTTATTTTTAAGAAACAGCTGTTTATTTAGAGCTCAGAATATTCTGTACTCATTCATATGGAAATTGAGTTATGAAAAGTGAATTTCCAAAGTGATCTCAACAACAAAAACCCGCTATGAAATTTGTTTTGCATTAAACTCTGTGTAATCATTATTTCTGGGATAAAATAGAGTCTATACTTGGATGAGCAAGTTGAAATGGTGAAATGGCGGCTTTAAGTTATCACTATTCAAATTTTTATTAAATTTTATTTCATATACCCTTAAAATATTTTCTTTAAAATGTCGATCATATTAAAAGATTGGAAAAAATTGAGTATTTACATCAAGTTAAGTTCTTCAAACTAGAGACCAAAAAATAAAGTATATTTTCGGCAAATTATGACCGATTATGAGCTTTTTAGTAATTTATCAATTTAAAAGAGAAGTGCTCTGTGTATTTCCCTCCCTTTGCTCATCACATCACGAATCTAAAGCCCGGAAGTCTATTACAAGATTCAAATGAATTAAATTTTCATTTAAATTGAATTTAAGTCTAAAAGATTTTTCCGTTTATTTTTAGACAAAATTCCGAACATATTAAAAGTATCTGCGATTTTAAGCTCAAATCAAAATTACTTTTAATCATTTTTATTGATTTTTACGTAATTTTTCTAAAATTTAATTATTTATTAAAAACTAAATAATCTTTTCGTTAAAATTTTGGAATTTTTTTCTGAAAAATAATTAAATTAATTTCTAATCGAAATTCAATCGATTTTTCTTCCTATGATCTCAACCAACAATAAATTCCAAAAATAGGCTCAAAGTTCACAAACAACAGCCGTTCCCTTCAGTTATGAATATTTGCTGACAATCAAAAGTCATGGCTTGAAGGTAGTCATGCTCAACTAAAACAGTTCTTCTTTCAGTCAATACCTTTTTAATATGAATTAGATAACAACTATTTGATTCATACGACATTATTTGCTAACATGGTGATTTAAAATAGTAGTAAATAATGGATTTAATACCGAATTTATTATTAGAACTCTAGTTTGTGTTCCCCTCCTGTGGGCATCACATCCAAACTTTGGCGATATTTTGCATAAAATAGAATCAAAAATAATAAGAATTTCAAACAAAGCGAATGACAGACAAAGAATGTCTTAAATAATAAGTTATTATTAAAATTCTCAGATATTTTTCGCTGAAATACAAAATGAATTTCAATTTCGATGAAAACTCTATTTTAAAGACTGTTTTGGAACAGCTTTGAAGATACAATTCTTCAAAGTTATTAATATAAACAAACCTTTGTTAGAGAATAGTAGAGAAGAAGAGAGGGTTTGAAAGATGAAAAATAATTTTATAAATCACTGAATATGATGTGACAATTCGATGGTGTATTATAGGGCTTCATATTGAGCCAATATTGTTATCTGCCTCATTTGATTTTCAGTCCTTATTCTTCATATAACTTATTGAAAATTCTGTTCATCTCTGATACTATTCTTCTGAAAAACATTTCATCTAATTCTCTGAACAAACAGAATATTCTTGAATACAATTGAAGACGTTTTCTTTAGAAAATACATTTATCCTGCAAATTGTTATTCGGGAAGAAAGTATCTTTTAATATAAGAACTATAAGACAGTCATTATTTGCATAATTATTTCGAAATTCAAGCAAAAGATGAATCCACAAAATATATTACAAAGTTTTATGCCTCCCTTTCCCCACACATATTATTAGAGAAATAATGATATCCTATTGTTTCTGTTATCCGTACCATATGCATGGTAATTTGATAAAAACTTCTCTATCTCAAATTTCATCATGATTATTTGAATAAAATTTAAGAAGCAACTTTATTTTTATCCGACAGAGCCTCCGCGCAAAGCCAGAGAACAGGACGACATCGTACAGTCAATTATAGTAAGTATTGCAAAACAGCTACAAAAATATTATTCTGTGCTATTCTAAGCACAGAATAATTCTTATCAGAAGAATACTAATGAAATTTCCTATGAATAAAATGACCACTTTATCCAATTATATCCCATCAAAGAATAAATTAAATCCAATAAATGGATGACATTATTTGTTCGTCCATTTTGTCGGATAATAATAATAATTGTCGCCAACTGTCCAGTCATTGAGTAATTAGATTTTTGGGACGAATTTCCCAAAATAGGAGCTTTCAATGAAACACCGGAACAAATTATCCGCTCTTCCTATGCTTTAATCGATTGAATATTTGTCTGTTTGCGAAACTCAACCGACAAATCAATTGACAGAAAACCAATTAATCAAATCTCAAATAAATCAAACATAAAAATAGCGAATCTTAACCTTCCATTTTTCAATTCATTAAATTCATAAAGATTATTGTTGTCGTTTAATCAATTTAATTAATGATATATTTTTAAAACTAGGCTCATGCCAGACTCAGAAAGGAAGAATTCGCAAAGCTCCTGGAAGAGCACGCCCAGATTGTCAACGAAATTAACCGAGCTGAAACAAGCCTATTGTGATCTGTTTAACCCCCAATTGACGAAACACCGCCCGCTCCATAGGACAGTCCATTCAAATATAAAAACTACTAAAAAACAATTAATACTGTATTTAATGTCTTTTGACATAACGAAAGAAACAGAAAAATTCCGAAAAATATTTTGAGTCCTTTTGAGTCCCAAACAAAACAAATAAATATATTTTTAGAAGATTTTTGTTTATTATTTGAATTTTGGTTTTTCTCCAAAACAAGTCGTTCCCCAAACAAATAACTAACCTTTCATTTGATGAGAAAAATCAGAACAAAACTAAAGAAAAGATAAAAATTGAGGTAAAAAACCTTTGAATTAATATACAGTATATAATATATTCGATTATAGCAAACGGTGACGAAAAACATTTGCCAAAATCGAATTATTGTTGTATTTGTGTATATGTTGAAAATGTTACCTGAGCAATTGAGCAATTGCGCAATTGGTGCAGAGCAAATGCCTTGCTATACCGAACATTGCTTTATCATTAAATCGTGCTTGCTATATTGCTATAATCGAATATGTATTATATAGGACTGTTTTATACATAAAACTATTAAGAATACAAATCTATTGTATATTAAATGTAACTCTTATTTACTGTCAATAATTATTTTCTAATCATTTATTAATCAATTATTATATCATTTTATTTGCGAATACTTGTTGTCAAATGAAACTATATATTCATTTTGATTCAAAATCCTTATTCTGACCAAAGATTAAACGATAGATAAGATAACGAAGAAAATCAATACATTTTATATAATATAAAAAACGTTTATAAAGAAGTTTTAAAAATCAATGTTTTGAACGACAAAAAAGAGATTATTTTCTTGAGACTCGACTCTCAAGAATCTCAAGTAATTAAAAACCTTTTTGTTTGCTATGAATTTCAGAGATTCCTGTTATCAGAACAACAGATCAGAGCAATAATGGGATTATTTAAATGGGAAATGAATTTTTGTCAACGAAATGAATGATCAGAATATTTATTAAAATATATTCTTTAGTGAAGAATATGAACGAAAAAATACGAGAAATATTTAGTAAAGAATTCATTCTATGAATCGATCGATAAATGCTTTTAATATAATGTCTTACAGTGGTATCCAGTTATTGTAAACTCGTGTTAAAGATGAAAATCCAAAAGTTTTAATGAACAATTTGAGTAATTCATTTACGGGTCGGACTGTATTCTAAATATTAACACAAGTGAACGAAAATTAATGAAATGAGAAGAAAATGTTTTTAGAAATTCTTTGAAATCTGTATAAAAGTGAAGGAATTTAATATAAATTTACTAATCATTAGTCAAGTCCTCAATAAGTACGAGAAATCCTATCGTTTATATAGAAATCATTAAAAACTTAATTATAATAAAAATTTAATAAAAACTTTGATAACTAGAAAATCAATTGTCTATTGTTTTGACGATAACTTGTTATAAGAATTCATATGTAATTTCAATGAAAACAAAAATACAAATTATTTATTAATGTATTTATTATTAAATGTCTCTCCAATGGGTCCACAAATTGTCTATTAATTGATTTTTAGGAAAACTATTTGTACCGGAATTAAACAAACGATAAAATACTATTACCTTCACTTATAAGGCCATACCTCGGCTTAATAAGAGTGGTAAAACATAGTAACTATTTTTTGTCTCCAATTTTCTCTCGTTTACTCTATTGTTATAAATTATTATTAATATTATTATAATTATTATATAATTGTTTATAAAAGAAATACCGAATTCTCAAAAACTCATTAATCAATAGTTTATAACAAAAATATTGTAATAAATGTTAAATAAAATTAAAAAATTTCTGTAAATCTATAGCGAAATGAGTATCCGATGAATGAGAACAACTATTATTCAGAATCCTTTTCCTTTCCTATCATTTCATTTGTTGTTAATTATTATTAAAATTAAAGAAATACTTTTGAAAACAAATTATTATTTCAATTATTCATTCATTTATTTCAAATCAATTTCTAAATAGTCTTAACTCAATATGGGTTTAAATTTAGTCGATTTTAGCCTTAATTATCAAATTATAGTTCACTTTATTTCTAATCAGATCAATAAAAAACATATAAAAAGTCAATAAATGAGAAAAATATTCTTTTATTGAAAAATGAAAACAATGTTTAAAACAATTCTTTTATAAAGTATTGAAAATCAAATGAAAAATCAAATCAAATACAAAACACAATAATATTCTTAACATTAAATGCAAAGCAATCAATGATTGTATGAAAAAGTCTCTCAAATTATAACTAATTTCTATACTTTTTATGGAAAAGCAATTTCTTATTAAAGTTTTGATTTTATATCGAAATTAAGTCGAATTAAATCGAAATAATAACTGAATTATTGAAAAACGTTTGGTATCTATATTTAGTCACTTATTTGAGGACAGAATGAGCTCAGAATATAATCGAAATACTGAAAAGAAAAAAAAATTAATGACAAATAAACTCAGAATTAAATCAAAAGCTAAGAAAGGGATCGTCACTTACTCCTCATCGGAGTCGACATCAAATATCTCAATGTCCTCGTCATCGATATCCTCTTCGAGTCGTTGCCTATAGAAGTCCTGTTTCTTTCTCTCCTCAATATTCAACTTAAATTGTTTATCGAAGTCTTTGATGTTATCCATGTGTTGATCCGACACTAAATGGTTGGACACATCGGGACGAGTATACGCCGTATACTTACATAACTTGCATTTAGTGGTCTTAGAAACCCCACTAAGAGATCAAAATTCAAATCAATTCAACCAAAACTTAAATCAATCAAATGGTAGAGGACTTACCCTTCGCTCAGATTTTTCAAATCATTCAGATTTTCTTCGATGTCTTTAAAATAGTCGAACTGAACGAGTCTTTCCATCTGACAGAGGGGTAAAAGTTCTGCATTTATATCGGCCTCACTTTTTCTCAGATCACTGTTGATGTCATTTTCGGTGATATCACTCCATTTTAGAATTGGATAAGTAGTTGTGTCCAGTAGTCGGCGCCGTCTGTCCAACAGCTCAATCATATTACGCCTAATTTTCCTCTGTTTTATAGCCAAAGAGTTTTCGGTGAACTCCCGGAGCGATTCCCGACTCTTCAAAAGGGAACTGATGTTAAACCGAATGATATTTATTTTTGCCATATCTTCCAAAGATATCTCTGAGTCGAAGATAATCTGAAGAACAAAACAATGGATTAGAAAATCAATTAAATGAGAATCGATGTTAACGTGTTGTACACATACCTGTGCGTCGTACTGTTGGTCATAAGATTTCATTTGTTTATTATATCCGAGACCACAGATAGCGCCCACATATTCAGTCTTATCTTTATTGGCTTTGAGCTGAACTCTGGGCGCAAAGAGGAGCGCCATTAGCGCCGGAAAGCCTTTGATGTTTGGCATAAGCGTTGTGTTCCTAAGAGTAATGTTACCGCTATTCTGAGTCAAACCCATACTGGAAGCAACCAAAAGCCGGGTGTGCTTTGAGAGGTAGTCCGGCTCTAAAACAACACAATTGACCGATGATTTATCGATGGTTACCGACCGATGAGACGTATTCTGACAAACGCCTGTAAAACGACACTAATTTTGCCAAAAAATCAAAGAAAGAGTTAAAAACATTTCATAAAAGAATAAAGTTTTACCTCAAGAGGACTGTAGGGACCCTTTATTAAGATCTTGTCGTGAGTTCTAATATTGTGTGATCTCTCGTTTGGATTGAATTTGATTTCGAGCTTTAATTCATAGAAAAACATAAAAATTAACAAAAACTCAAACTTTCGATACAAAAGACTGACCTCAACGACGTCATCCGGATCATAGACTCCGGGCTGATCCAGCTTTTCGAGAGTTAGCCCACTTTGAGAGACATTTCTACTCAATTGAGCCTTTCGTCTGTGATCGTGATTGAGCTTTGAAGGGCCGCTTTCCTCCCACTTCTCTGCGTGACCGATAGTAATGAGCAAATCATTGAAAGACTCCTCTCTATTGATGTTATCGAAGAGTTCCAGACGTACGACACGACTGAAAACAGAATAGATTTTTGCGGTCAATGTTCGCGATTTGGCCACAAATTTCTTGAAGTATTCGATCGACATTTTAGACCAATTCCTGTCACCACAAATGATAGGCGACGGATTTACTCCTGAAAGGGCGCAACGGAACGCCTGCGGCGGTATATCATACAATCGCTGCGGAGTCTTACTCGAGAGGATTGAAAGCTCTTTGAGATTATCAATAACTTTAGTGACTCCATAGTCGATGAAGAAGACGGTGACCTAAAGTCAGCAAAATATAAGAATTGAATTCAATTACAAAATAAATAATAATTTTTTAAAAACTATCGAAAAGTGTTAACCAAAGTGAAGACACAAACCCTTTCCACTTCTTTAGTTCTGTCGTAGTATTCGATGTAATCAATTCGAGCCCTTCCATGCATTTTACCGCCGTCTGATTGGATCAACTCTCCGATTACAATATCTCCGATTTGTATGGTCTCTGACTGGCAGACAATATAGTCTTCGTAAGCGATAATACCCGACAACTCATTCAAATAACCTGTGGTTATATCAGCCGAATATTGAGCGTAGAATAGGGACGGACTCTCAATATGAGTGATACGGATCTCGATTTCTGAACAGTCGAGTGCCGGCAGCGGAAGTCTGGTTAACTTCATTCTGGTCAAGACGTGTGGAACCGCTAATCGTTTCGAATTAAACGTCAGTTTTCTCTTCTGTTCGTCGCTTTGAAATCTGAAGGAAAGGGTTTGAAAACAGATTAATAACTCTGAATAAGAAACAAATCAATGTTTGCAATACTTTTCGAGTGATTTCATTTCACGAGCGGCCACTTCTTCGTTGAGTTTCGGTATTTCTTTATTGATTTCCCGGTGCTGTCTCATAGCCACCGCTACATAGACTGCTGTTTTGATTGCCGTCTCCTTCAGATCTTTTCGGGTCAACCGATGAATGGCCGAATTGGATGAGTCGAGACTGCTCTGCATTGACGACGATCTGTCACTATTAGGAGTAAACCTGTCCTCACTCTTCACTGAAGATAGAGAGGAATTACTGCCAGTAATCAACTCTTTTTTGATTTTGTCGGGAATGTGTAAATCAAAGGCTTCTTTCAGAGGATGTTTGTCATCGAGGAAAGTGAGGTATGCTTTGGTGTCTTCGAAACTGATATCAATCCTTTTGGAACAAATGGAAAACATATCCCTAATGGAGTGCGTATAGAGGGGGCCATCCTTTGGAGGCAAACCCTGAATGAGAACCGAATCCAACGGATCTTTACTGCACAGATCCTTAGGTATGCGCTGCAGATCGAGTTCCTCTCGAGTGAAGTATTGCGGATAAAAGGCGGCGCACATAACAACCTGTGCTCAAGAAGTGGACATAAAAACAAATTAAACGAAAATAAACTCAAGGATTGAATGTTTAGACACAAACCTTAAGAATGAGTTCCTCTTCGTGTCGGTTACGGATAAGGTTTGGCCGATTCCTGACTTCAATGTTCTCTCTGTTGAGTCTCATAACGATTTCTCCGATCATATAATCCACTTCTCGGATACGTTTGTATTGAATGTAATTCTGTTTACACCAGTTTTCAGCCATTTTCCGGTCGTTTTCAAATTCGGCCGAAAATTTCTTATATGTTTTGTAAGCATTCAAGTGTGCGATCGAATCACTGAACGATCGGTCGGCCCACGCGAGGCGTGACTTATAAGCATTCAGACCCTGAGCAAAGTCCCGGCGAAACATTCCTTCAATTTATAAATAAGTCATAAAATTAGAGCAAAATCTAAGACAAAAAGCACTGATAGTTAAGAGTGACATCCATTCCATGATATGGCTCTCATTTTACTAAAAATAAAGGCATTAGAAGTGAGACAAACCCTGAGTGGAAAGACAGGCGGCGATAATAATACAATCCATGAGTACATCGAAGACATGTCCCAAACAAATAAGTTTTCCCAAACGAATATCTATCGGAAGGTGTGATATAAGTCGTCCCAAAATGGTTAGGTCTCCGTCTTCTTCCTCGTAATAGACTCTTCCCTTATTTGTGGTCAGAATAGCAAAGGCTCCGACTTGTTTCAGTTGAAGCACAGAGTTGTAAATGTCTGCCAAGTTTGGGGGCGTAATGGCCAGTCCTAACAGATCTTTAGGCGGTCCCATATTCAACATCTTTACTCTAAGTATAGAGAGGTCGAGGGGAGACCTATTGAGCTCTGGCTGTGAATATTTTGGAAGTTTTCTATGGAACTGAGTCGTCACCAATCGATAAACGCGACCCATAGCGCAACGGCCGGCACGACCCGCTCTCTGATCGCAATTGGCTTTTGAGGCCCACTCCAGTTTGAGGACAGGTATGTGAGTCTCGACGTCCATAACCAGATTTTTAGTCAAACAGAAGTCGATCACAAATTGGACGTCCGGTACTGTAATGGAACTCTCGGCGATATTTGTGGCCAAAATTATCTTTCGCTCTCGACCTCGAGGGGTTTCAAACACTAGATTTTGTTTCTCAAGAGGAATGGTTGAGTGGAGCGGTAGGATTAGCCACTGCTGTTTATTCTTTTCCGGACTCTTATCCATTCGAGCCTTGAGTTCATGGATCTCCTCTAAGCCGGGGAGGAATACCAGAACAGATCCACGAGTATTCACATTATCTGCTTCTAATGGACACAAAGAATATGCAATCAATTGGAGAGACATTCAATTATTGTAAAAATCATAAACAGAACAATTGGTACATACTTTCCATTTGGGAGAGACCCCTCTCCAAGACATGCATCGCCACATCCATTGCTTCTTGAGTAACACAGGCAACGTCTTTGTCTGCGGGATCCACCGGATGGTATTGATTCAGACGGAAGTCTCTTTGGGCGTCACTAATATTGAGTTCCTTTTTAATCATCTCCAAGTAATAGGTGTGCAACTTATGTGGCTTTTCTACTATATTAATGTGAGTCGGAGTCACTGTATTTGAGACTTCGTCGTTGTGTTGATTCAATACTTCTAATGAGAAGTACTCAAGAAGTTCGGTCACATCGAAAGTGGCGGACATTAAAATTATTTTTACGGATTGACTTCGAGTTGAAATCAACTTCTTTATGACTAACAATAAGAGGTCCGTCTCTATGGACCGCTCGTGGACTTCATCTATGATTATGTGGGAGTAGTTGTCGAGTTTTTGTTGGTTTATTAGTTTCTGAAGGAGAACACCAGTAGTGCAGTACAGGAGTCGGGTCTCTTCATTAACCGTCGATTTATCCATTCCTGACATTCGGTTCAAAATTAGGTTAAAATATGAAAATCGACTGAAAAGGAGAGGAATGCAGACCTATTTGATATCCAATTATAGTTCCCAACTGCCAGTCCCTCTCCTGCGCCACTCTTTTGGCAATAGACTGAGCGGCTATACGTCGGGGTTGAGTCACCACTATATTGAAAGGCACTCCTTTGGCGGCGCAATCATCTGCGATATACTGCGGCACTTGTGTAGTCTTTCCGCAACCGGTGGAGCCTTCAATGATGACCACTCTGTTGGCCAAAACTGCTTTCAATATTTTGTCCTCATATTCACTGATCGGTAACTTTTGTCTTCGAGGCTTTACTTTGAAGTACTTCTCAATGAGTTGGGGCTCGTCTTCTGACTCAGCGATTACATCCATTCTCTCCAACGGCTGATAAGTGCCAACACTTTCGATGTTTGTCGATAAAGAAGTCTGGAGTGAGAGAGTGGACACGTTGTGGTCAACCCTTCGACTCGTTTGACCCAAATCAGGGCTTTGGTTACGACTATTGCTGTCCTTTTCTTCTCTCAGCATTTGCTTTAAAGTCAAACAAAAGAGTCAGACATAAGATCGACTTCAATGGTCACAATTACTTACCATAACTCTCTGGCGCTCCTTTTCCTTGGCTTCGGTCACATATTGTAGTCCTCTATATTTCCTGAAGAATAACATATCACAGATAACAACAAATGACAAATATTATCAAATCAATGGTTAATTACGTCTCTTTCTTCTCTTCCTTTTCTTCTTTAACGTCTGGTTCTTTATTCTTCAAATGCCAGTTATAATTAGGAGTCGCCATAACATCCTTAAACTGATTCATATCGCCGTCGAGTTTGAAGTATTCGCTGAAGAAGTTTTGGGGAATACCAGACCTCTCAACAGCTCTTTTCTTCTTTTCCTCAGATGACATGTGTGGGACAGTCGGCGCACTCCTATTTGGTGTCTGCGCTGGACTCGTCTGCACCGACTGATGCGTACGAGATGTGGATGGCGTCCAAGAAGTGGTCTCTTTTGGTCGGACCGATTGATTTGCATCGACTTTATTAGAGTCTGTGGCCGCAACTTTTGGTGGACTGCGTAGTGGGTGCTCTTTATTGGCCTGTCTTCGGAGGCCACGACCCCGGCCTATACCGAAAGTTAGCTCTGAAGTGTCCATCGGTTCCATGCCTTCACTCAAATGAATTGCATTAAAAATTGACGAAATCTAAGCGCTCTTTGCCTTATGTCTGCATTAGTCATATGTTTTCAGCCAATCCTTGTTTTTAATCTCTTTATATGTGAGTCGTATCAGGAAAACACATAATACTCATAGTCTATAAAAGTACTAAATTTTATGTTTTGTCACTTAAACTAATTAAACTTTTGTTGAATGCTTTTTCTACGCAAAATGTTTTATAAATACCTTAACTCTCACTCTGTACTCATTTTTCAGCTTTTGTTGGATAAAAGATGACAAATATAGTGATAACATATAAATGACGTTTACTTTCAAATTATTTTTGATTTCCCCTCATCTGAGATGAGTTATTGAATGAGTTGTTGAACTTATCTACTTATCTATTGTACAAGAATTGTATAAGAATTTTCATGATTAATATATTAAGATGAATTATTTATTAAACATTTTCCCAAAGGACACGCTCTATTGAAATATAATACTATTATTCTCTTACTGTCATCTTGTTACATCTAACTAAATGTAACAAGCTGAGAGTGTTAGTTTTTGGCAAAAAGCTATTCATTAAAGAATCCATTATCCATGAATTTCACCTAGAACAGTAAAAGCCATTATTCTACCGGTGGAAAACAAGGCCAATTGCATAAGAATAGGGAAACTGTGATTGGTGCTTGCTCAATTAGGTGATGTGAGTCTGCGTTTGAGAGTATGAATTATGTTGGTTACCATTGTTACTGTTATTCCTCATATTTTATTCATTTGCCTGAAGTGCTCTTCAAATCAGATAAAAGACGAATTTTCAATTAAATATTCTTCATTTCCTAAATTCATATCAAGTGATGAAATTGATCTCAAATTGATGTTAAAGTGATCATACATTTTATCCTATCTGACAGTCCATTCATATACTCAATCCGTAAATATCTTTCTCTTCTGGACTTTCTATTAGTTTTATTAATTGAAAAATAGATCATTTTGTGTGAAGAATAATATTATTATTAATGACTTATTATTAGTGATGTATTGTTAGTTAGTTTTCATATAAATTATATTATTCTTTAATTTTTGCCAATATTTTTATTGCTATAAATGAATGAATGGTTTCGATGATATTTCACAAGAATTTTGATCTATATATAAAAGTTTGAATTTCTAAGTCTTCTAATTATAATTTTCAAAAAGAAAAACTAAAAATGATCGAGACTTCTGCTATTTGAGATAAACAACAAGTAATTTGAGAAGTCTTATAATAAGAAGACTTATAATTACTTGTTTGCTCATCCAAAATCAAATAAATTATTCTTTAGAGAAATCTGAACATGATTCGATAAGTACAGTGTTATTGCCTATCAGAGCGATTGAAATCTCCGAATGAATCTAGAAATATTTTTTTATTAAGCATAAAATGAATTATGTTAAAAATGGCAGTCGATTCAACTGAAATTGTAAAAGATATAAAAACGAATTATTCTCATCCAAATACTTTTGAAGTTATGATGTATTATAATTACTATAATAAGGTGTTTGGAGAATCAGCCGAAGTCATAATTATATCAATTTATACCTTACTTATATTTTTTGGAATTTTATCAAATTTATTTATCATTTCAATCATCGTTTTCAACGCTAAACTCAGAAAATTCAATAACATTCTACTGATTAATTTGTTGTTCACAAATATATCAATTTGCATGTTTAATATGCCAATAACTCTGTTTACAATCATACGGAAGGACTATATATTCGGTCAATTCATGTGCAATATATTCTCATTTGTCCAAGAGGCTTTTGTGTTTGCCTGTTCATCTACAATAGCTTCAATAGCATTGGAGAGGTTGTCTAAAATAACTTCTAATAAAATTCGAGGTAAGTCTATATTATTGTAAAATATTAAGCTAATTAACAAAGAGAATTAAATTGTCTCAAATGTTTTTTATTATGACAAAATTTCTACTTCTAGGGAATCGTTTTAATAATTGTGATGATAAAAAACCTATAATTACAATATTAAAAATTTGGTCACTCTCAATATTGTTGGCTTTGCCTGTCTGCTTTTTCCAAAAGCTAGTAAAATACAAATATGATCTATATACATTTCATAAATGTGAAAAAGTTGGACTTTTTATTCACTTGTATTCTGTGATAATAACAGTGGGACAGTTAATAATGCCTGTCGTCGTCATATCTATTTGTAACCGAAGAATAGAATCCCATTTAATAAACTTCACCCGAAAAAGGAAAAAGAAACCAAAGGTTATCATTAATGGAGAGATCAGCTCCTCTGCAGTTTCCAAAACTGAATCGTAAGTAGAAATTAATCTTATGATCATTTAATTACAATATATTAGCAAATTAGGATTAGGAGCAAGATTATGAAAATCTGATTAGCTTTGAATTTGTTGTTCTGAAACTCAAAATTAATAGTTGATCTTTCAATTGTGGTAATACAGGGGAAATACCATTAATTTGTGCATCAATCCATCAGATTTCATTGAAAACTCTCAGAGTAATTTTAGCGGAACTCAAAATGTATGCTGTACTCAACGTCATGCTCCTATCATTAAAGAAATCAAACGAAACGAAAGGGTAAACAGGCTCTTAATTTTGATGGCAACAACATTCTGTTTATCATGGTTCTTCTTGAACGCCTTCAAGATAGTAAACGATTTATTTGGTCCGTCACATCTCATTTCAGCGAAAAATATTCTGATAATATTTACAATATGTCATGTGATAGCTATGACTACTCCAATCACTAACGCTATTCTTTACGGATTTCTTCATACAGAGATTGAAAAACAAATTATTCGTTATCTGAGTAGAATCGGTTGCGTTAACCAGCATTAACAGCATTACCTAGATCATTTGATACAATATTATATAACCATCAAACGTAAACGTCATTTAAATCTAATTAATCATAAAGATTACAACGAATTTTCTTGAATGTAATCTGATATCTAATACAAATTGTAATACAGAATCTTTGCTAAAGTAAACTAATAATAAAGAATATTGGTCAATTTATAAAAAACATATCAAACATAAAGCAACTACGTATAGAATAAATTATAATGTTGTGTAATAAATTTCAATTTTCATCAAAATTAGTTTTCTTTATATTAAACATAACTACAATATAGCAGAATATAAGTCATTTCTTATGAGATCAATAAACTTGTGGTTTAGGCTCTGATTAACTTTATATATGAAAGAGTAAGTCAACGGATTTGGACACAACTGTCGATACAATTATTTCAAATGTCTATTAATGTGTAAATATTGTAAAAATAACAAGAAATGTGTTTTTCTGTTATTTTCATGGATAATACCATAATAAACAGTTTATTTTATTGACGAATAAAGATAATATTAGTTTTTTATTATCCATTGTATTCACTGAACATCTTCATTCCTATCCTAGCAACAGAGGAAAGGGAGCAAAGAGTGGAAAAGATGGAAAGTATGGAAAGTATGGAAAGTATGTTACACAAATACAATCCAAATTCTGAATTATATCATAAAGAATTCACTAATTTTTTTCAGACAAAGTAAACAACAAATTCTGAACATTACCATTCACTTTCTCTCAATTCCAGATATATTCCAGTTGGATGAGCTAATTCATATCAGTTCACATTAGCTCATACATCTCACACACTTTAAAATGTTTACTTTTACCCGAAAATATAATAATGAAGATAATGGTATTCAACAAAATCAAATTGGTTTTATCCATGGGGGAAATCAATTATTTAGTGTTAGAATTCTGTACATCATTTCAAGGAATATGCTTCAGGCAATAACTTTTTTTCCATCCTGGTAATCTATCTAATAAATCTGCGTAAATATAATAAATACATGATTGCATAAATTGAAACAGATTCTGAAATTGAAAATCATAATCACCAAGATCATCAATATGAAATACTAAATATTTAGATATTTTTATAACCCGATATATTTAATTAAAATTAAAACTTTTATCAATTACTTTTGCAGAGGAGTGTATCAAGATCATTTTTTGAAACATTCTAGAAAATTGTTTGCCCACACAGAATATCTATATCCTCTCTAAACCTTCCCTTAAGTGACCTCTAATGTTTATTTTTAATCAAATATATCCCAGAGCATATTTGGTTTGTTTTAATCAATTTTTGTTAAAAATTCTATTAATTTTTATTTGTATTCAAAATCCAAACTTATTTCCAATGAAATACTAATGCAATCATTACGTAAAATATAACCATATTTATATATCGAGGTTTCACCCTAACTATTTTACTTTTATAAAAAAAAGTCAGATTTCATAATCATTTCCGCAAATTCTATTCTATAGAGAGTTCTGATCGATATTTTGGAAGAATTCAATTTGTATTTTCTGTATTTTGTAACCTTAATATTCATGAAATACTTGAATAACCAATAGTTCTGATAAGTGGGAGATCTTTCGTCTCATTTGAAATTGAAATTTATTCGTTAGTCTCATCTTAATTAAGAAGTTTGGTCTCTATTCTCAGGAGATTTTGTCGGAAAGCTTTGAAAAAAGTCAAATTAAAGGTAAACTCGAATCCATTATAAAGGTATTTGAAATATATATCAAGAAAATCTGATTATTCATTATTATTTGAAGTATTTTTTCAACGAATCATATTTCAAAATGAAAAGATTATTTTAGAGCGGATTGAAAACATTATTTACTTTGTTTTTTATATTAATATTTCATTTAAAATAAATTTCGTTGAAAAAGTGTTTTATTTTTGAATCCAATATTAATACAGTCTGACCCGCTTTGAAATATAGATCGGTATTAACAGAATATCGGTTTTATCTAGAAAATTTTGCCTCACCGGCAGCATTTAATGTTAAAATCCCCACTAATAACAGAATCACTAATAGCTGAAACAAGAATATAACCAGAACAAAATCATGAACAACCCATAGACTACATTATCAAATAACCCACGAATAACAGAAACGACGAAATTTCAAAATTCAATTTCAATTATTGAGAAGAAAATCAACTTTTTTAAAAGAAAATTATTTAATAAATGTTCAGGAATTGATTAATTTATAAATCTTATTTACTGTATTTAGAAATATTAAAATCAAATAATAAAAAGAATGACTTCAAAGTGCTCTTCAAGTATTCACCGAAATTTAATCAATCTATTGAAATATAGGTTGAAATGACAGTTTACCAATATATATATATAATATAGATTCTATTTATTCTTCGATTCAATTATAGTGTTGACCAAAATCTTGTTTAAAATTTACATTATTTGTCGACTGCCTTAGGATTAACATGATTTGCAAATAATGAAATCTCACTCAATAAAATGTCAAATGATAAATCGAACAAGAATTTTATAAAGCATATTAAAAAGAGAAAAAAGTGAATTAGCTAAATTTGCCATCATAATTTATAATAATATGTAAATTAGTATTTCATAACATATAATGTTTAAAAAATATTTGCAATTCTCTCTGGGAATTCCTACTTATTTAAAAACATCCATTAAATTATTATAGGATTAAATTACATTAATTGTTATAAATAATGTAATGAGCATGCTAGTTTCTGGATTTAAATCTAGTTTTTATTCAATGGTGATCAGTTAAAGGTCATTTGATCAGACCTGTTATGATTATAGTCTACAAAGACGTCATATTCTAGTGATTTATTTTATATAACAAATATTATATTATTTTCAAATTTAAAATTAATTCATTTAATGAAATTCAAATACCAGGAAAAGACTCATTTTTTTTTTAATTCCGAAAATTTATTTTCTAAGAAAATCATTCCAAGAATATTCTGTTTTCAATAAATAAACTTGAAAATAACGAATACGAAAAATGTAATCCTATACACACCTTTTGACGCTCTTGTAAAGTAAACTAAAAATAATTCTTAACCTTTTTTTACTTTAGCTGTAACTTGAGTTAAATAAAAGCGATGGCCAAACCTCTATAGAATTGTCCTAACTTCATTTACGTTCATTAAATTTACTATCATAGTATGCTTATATAAGACCTACATAAGTAATCATTGAGATTTAGTTTAGTTTAATCTATTAATTAATGTTAAAAGAATTTTTGTATTTCCAAACATTTTAAACATTTTTAATGAATTTTAACTTCGATTTCAATTTGAAGGCATCAAATGGCCATTAAATTCCCTCTTCTATGAAATAACGTGAAGTGAGGAACGCCTCTCATCTTTCAAAAGGCTTTTATGTAATCATTTTATCAATAATTAAGACATTTTATAGTTTTAGTTATTTTTACCTTTTTATGGATTTTTGATTAAAACTCAATTCGTGTTAAGACATGTTACGAGATCTCAAATATTGAATTTGATTCTGAAGTAAAATAAATTACCATTTAATAGATTTACGAATCAATTTCTCTACAAATTCCTCTTAGAATTTAATTAAGTGAATATTAGAGTAGAATTAGAGTTAAGTAATAAGTTATATATTTTGTTGAATTTAAAAAAAAATGAAAGAAACAAGTTTGTTATTTACACAGTATTTTTTGGCTAAATTATAGTAGAAGACTATTCTTCGGTTGTATGACGTGATGCGTCTGTTTGGGATCAAATGGATCACATATTTCACAAAAATTAATCAAAATAAGTTTATTGATGAAAATGTTGGAAATTCAATCAGACTTTTGTTGAGATCAACGGACCATAAATTAATAAACACTTTTACAGTTATAATATCGATAACAAACCATACAAACCATGTCATTGGTTTGGCTGACTCTCCCCCTGAGCGGTCTCCCCCACTCTCCCCCTGAGCGCTCACTCAAAAAATTAAACCATTCAATTGAATCAATAGCTTTACCATAGAATAACAGACTTAAGACCAGGGATGGCAAAGGGGGGGTATTTTCTGAAAATACCCCCCCTAGAAGCGAAAAAAAGCGAAAAATACCCCCCCTAGGGTTGGCGAAAATTTGTAAGGCAAAAACGATGAGTTTTGGGGG
>JAQIXD010000769.1:0-21136 GCA_034699985.1 Minunthozetes semirufus | reverse complement strand
CTCTCTCTCTCTCTCTCTCTCTCTCTCTCTCTCTCTCTCTCTCTCTCCTCCCTCTCCATCACTCTCGTCTGAAATACATTTATACTCACATTTAGTGAACACAACTATTATATAAAAGACAAAAATCGATGAAATGACAGTCCTTTGACTAACTGACACTCAATGGAAAGCCAGTCCTGAGTGAAAGCCTTAAATTGAAATAAAGGCATCGAAAGCATCGAAAAAAATCAGAGAAATGTGTCTAAACATAGACTTTCTGTCAATGAATGAGAAAATTGACGAAAAACGCGAAACGAAAGTCAATTCATATGACTGTTAGACAGAACCCGATCTGAGCCTAACATTAGGGCACAGAATCGCTATTAACATCAGTGCTGAAGAACAACAGCACAGCCATCACCACTAAAACATTATAAAAGTCACTGAGAGTTGGCTACACATTTGAAGGCAGACAAACATGTTTGCGCCGTTCGCAGGTTCAATGAATAAATAACCAGGAGGGCCATCGAGGGAATGGGAGGCTAATCTAATAGATCACCGGTGGGTATGCCCTCCACCACTAGTGCCAGAAATAAATGACAAATTAGCAAATTATTTATGTTTTGTTTGGCTCTCCCGATGTATGCCATTAAGAGTCAAAGGGTTATCGAAGTTAGCACAACACAAAACTCAATTTGACCACCAGTGCCAGCGCCAGTGCCCTGTCATTTCTTTGGCAATGATTAATTATGGCACAACACATTAATTATGTAATTCCGCAATCTAAAAATAATACCCTGAGTCATTTAGCCATTTAATCGAATTTATTTTGATACACTTCTGATAATTCAATATTTCATTGGCGCGTTTGACCCCCTGGTTGTACCCCCTTTGTTAATATCCAAAGCACTGGTGATCAGAGGCTACACATCAGCTCTTTCTTTGCCAAATGTCTAACGACATGACCAGAATGTCTGATGAAGGAGAATAAGAAGAAGAATATGAAGAATAAGCACAAGAATTAAGTAAAAGATAAAAAATTAGACGAAAAAGTGTATGTAGTGGTCAAGTGAGCAAAGAAAATGTGCTCTCATTAAAGTCATGTATTCCCTGACAAACCCCTAGACTTAGAGGCAAACAATTTAACGCCGAAAAAACATAACTAAAACACATGGGTCTGTCACTAAATATTCGCTGCTTTGGCGCTGACATCCGCACAACCATTGAATACAATTAGTATTGTCTTCCAAATGCATTCAATCAATCAATTGTTTCCCAATTTATTTGCTTTTATTGCGAAACAAACAAAATGCTATTCAATGAAAATTTATTGCCTCTAATTATGCCTCGTCTTCCTTATTAACACAAATTATTCTCAATTACTCTGTCTTTTTATTCTGTCCCCTCTATCGGATAGCACATCCATAGGCGTACAGAGGGATCACAACGCTCTGAGTAAACCAATAAAACACTATTAAACCAAATTTATTAGTAATAAAAATCAAATTCTGTTTAATTTTCTCCATTCTGTGCATTCCTTAATAGGCATTCCAGCGCACAGTTGTGTCCTCTTTTTAATCCTGTTTTGTACTGATATCACAAAAATATTGTAATCGATATCAGAGGCGAAGAAAAAAGTCTTTTCCCTTAAATAACAAACCGAAAGACGAAATCAAAAGACAAATACATATAAAAACTCTGAAATGGATTACAATTTGAAAGTATTACTCATTTTGTGTCGCAATATATCTGTCGAGGAATGAAAGACAATGATGTGATGCCATTAAAATATAAACTCCGGTTAGAGAAAGATTGTACCCATTTGTGCATATCTTTGACTGTTCTTAGTATGTCTTCTGATCAATGATTCACATTAACAATGATTTAATGGAAAAGACTTTTTTATGTCCCTTTTCTTAGGGATGTATTCAAACAAATTTGTTTTTATGTCAAAAAATGTTTGCAAAAAACCCTTCTCTTCTTATTTGAGATCTGATTTTTTGCATCTTATATATGGTTTCGAGTCTTTGTTTGACTCTGTTTTCAGACAAATTTCCATCGTTTGAGGAAAAGACAAATAAGAAGAGACGCAAAGAAATACTTTATATGTCTTTGAATTTTGATTTCAATTAAATAACCAAAAGATTTATACAGTTTTATACGCATTTCGGGAGTAATTCAGTTCAGAGAAACTCATTAATGGGAACAAAATATTCACTTCTGATGTGAACTCTTAAGAGAAGGAATCAGATAAGAGTTTATTGAATTTGATTTGAAATTAAATGTTTAGTATTTGTCTTGTATTTTGAAATTCCCATACAATATGAGTAGGACTTGAAAGATAAGATTATGGAAATTGAATACCAAATACTCATCCACTTTAACATCAAGTTTTTTTGTATACAAAACGGAGTGTTGTTTTCAAAGCCCTTCTTCTACTCTATAATTAAAAATTCAAAATTAAATTAAAAGCCTTTCGATAGAAATGAGGCAAAAATGTACTGAAATTCAAATAAACTATTCATCAAAAACTTGAATAATAATTAACTAAAAACAAAATTAAGGCTAAAATAAATCATTTCTTGAATTCAATGTACGCCTAAAAAGTGAAAAGTTATCAATAATTTTGGGAATCCTTTACCAAAAACCAAAGCCCATAGCACTGGGGACTAACCCATAGCTAAACGATGAGAGGCTAACCATCTCTTCATCAGAGGAAAGGCTGAATACCGAGTCTACCCAAAACTGGTATACAGTCTTATGAAAGGACACACAGAGGGAGCTCCTCAGACGGCTGTGCGGACTGTAAGAACTCTGGAATGTCTATTGAGAGCACTGGCATTTCAATCGGCATTCATTCCTTATTGTTGAGGCAAAGAGGGAGACCAAAAATAAAGGACTGGGAGAGGGAAAGACATAGCGAGAGGTCTCGGATAGTGTGAGAAACTTCACAAAAAGTTTTGCCAAAAAAACGACAGTAAAAACTTCAGTGATTTGCATAAGTGGTCAACAAATCGCACAGACATTAAAGTAGTGAATAAATAAATACACCATTCCTTTAAGAGACCATCAATTGGTGAAGTACTGAACAGAATAAGCTCTTGGTATTGAAGGCAAAGAAAAATAGTACCGAAAAAAAGTAATTTCAAGATTAGAGTAAAATAAACACAAAAATTAAGAGAGACTTAAGTTTTGTATAAATATTTGTCGAAAAAAGTCTCCGAAAGAGAAAAAAATTGCAAATATTTTGTGTTTCGAAACTCATTTAGAGCTCAAAAAAGTCTTTATTATTTTAATATATAATTTACTATACATTTGATTCGGTTTTTAATTTAAATATAACTTAAAATCTTATATTTCTTTTCAATTATTGATTTATTTACAGTTAAATAACAATTTAGTCCATTCCGTGAAGAATGGTTTGAGACATAGATCAGTGTCACGGCTCAAGACATAAGACAATTGCAGATCAGAAAAAACATTATAAGACATTCTTTGTTCTTAAGCTTAGATCTGTTGACAATTTAATAATAATTCATTTGTGAGAATTGTGTCCCAATTATAAAGTTATTAATAATAATAATCTCTATATTCAGGCGAAGCTCTAAAACAGTATCTAAAAAGACAACAAAAATACTTATGGTTTTCCACTCTTTCCTCAATCTTCTCATATATATCTCAATCATTGGGAATGAAAATAATGAGAGTTCAGTCACTGAGCGACACAACTGATGGCATTCTTCTGGTGGTATGCCTTCAATTGTGTGACAAGTGATGGACAGACAAATATTTCCACAACTAATCCAATGATTTGCTGGCAATTGATGGCAGAAGTTCGCTCTCTTCGGAAAAACGTATGATAACTGACTTATTCTGAGCGATTAGTCGCTCCATTTTGGATACCGATTGACATAAAGTGAATCACAAATTCATATAAAAAATTACAACAAAAATAAAGTATTGTTTTCGTTCTGAAGAGCGGAACAGTTGTCTCCTAAATATGAACGGCAACTGTCATGTCTCTGGTCTGGTCCGCGGGCTTCCGATTGTAGGGTACGTCCGGCAGAGCGTACCTGAGTTTCTCCCAAAACATCTTTTCTCCCCATTGAAGGAATGTATTTGTTTTGAGCCATAGCCTGATGTCTGGGTCCAGATCTTTGCTGGCGATCCGACCGATAAATATTAGAATCAATTTATGTCTATTAGTTCTGAGCACTTCATGGTGTGCGGACTTGAATTCATAGCGACACCACTCGCTCTTTAAAAAGTTTTCACTGATCACTAGTATTGTCCGCCGCGAGGCCTCCATAGCCTCGACAATGGCGTCGGACAGGTAGCCACTGGCCACCGGCAGATCACGATAATGAAGGCACAGACGTATTGGCGGATTGCCGTACTCGAGCTCAGGGGCTAAGATCTGTGCGACAAACGCCTCGTCCTTTTTAGAGTACGACACAAATGCGTCGAAAAGTTTTTCCTCTTCGCGACGGTGTTTGGCCCGACCCTCGAGTCTGACCCCATAGCGGGAGTAGAACCAGACGCTCATTTCGCGCCGGTATATGAATATCACAATCACTGTCAACAACAACAATATGAACACAGAAGAGCCGATTATGACGAGCGGCCAGTAGTCCGGCACCTGGTATTTCTGGGCGAACATTGACTTACGGGCCGAGAAGTTGGTGCACACACTCATATTGAACTCTCCTAACAGAGGCAGTGCCGTCGTCTCGTTGTAGAAACACTGGACCTGTTGGGCGTCACGGACGTAGTCCTGTCGAGTGGGCAGCCATTCGACGAACTGTTCGACGAACTGACACTCACACGACCACATGTTGTGCGCCAATCGGGTGTCCACCAGACGGCTGTTGTAGTTCAGGTTCCAGACCTGGAACTCGATTATGTAATTGTGGTCCAAATGAAGGATTTGAAGGGATCTCAACGCTAAGAACGTATTGTTCGCCACAATTGAGATGTGATTGTAGGACAGGTAGAGCTCTTTGAGGTCGACCAGCCGTTCAAACTCATAGCCGTAGAGTTGTGTCAAACGGTTTTGCCTTAAATTCAGTATTTGAAGTGATTTCAGTCCATTGAAGGTCCGGTTGTTTATGGTTTCGATATTACTTTGGTTCAGATGAAGGACTTTCATGTTTTTGCGGCCAATGAAGGCGTGCGACGACAGGGTCGGTATGTTATTGCCGTCCAAATACAGTTCGGTCACATCCATGGGGATGCGCTGCGGCACAGAGTGGTGTGTGTTTGCGCTACAGTCGACAATATTGGTATTCCAGCTCTGGTCGTAATAACAGGTGCAGTTCTCGGGACAGGTCATCTCACAGTCACAGGCGTCAAACTCACAGCAATGGCACAGAGCGAAACAGTGGGACTTGTAGGGGCACAGGAACTGGGATGAGTCCGCTTTAGTCAGTGCGATGCTAGACCTCTGTTTCGTGAAACTGAGCTGACACTCGATGTGCTGGACGTCAACCATTCGGGGGTACTGTCGGGACTCGTCTAGAGTTGCGATCCGTTGGAGCCATTCCATAGAACAGTCGCACAGATATGGATTACCGGACACTGAGAACTCGGGTAACGGCCGCCTGAGCGGCACTTTGCTTAAGCGGAACGCGTTTATGTCAAGAGTGGACAGCCTGTTGTTGGTCAGGTCGGTTCGGGTGAGGTTCTGTTTCTCCATGAAACTGAACGGCGCTATCTTTTTGATGAGATTACTGTTCAGGAGAATCATTTCGATGCCATTCGGAAGAGCACTGGAATCGATTTCACTGATTCGGTTGACACTGGCGTCCAGTGTTCGCAGTTTGAGCACAGACTCCAACTCGAAATAGTTGCCTAAGTTCTCGATCTGGTTTTCATGGATGTCCAGCCACTGGAGGCCGATAGGGATGAGCGCGTAGTCAAACCAACCGATTTTGTTGACAGAAATGTTTAACATAAGTAAATCACGTAAATTACTGAACAGTCCGTTGATGTCGACGATGTAGTTGCTGTCCAATCGGAGGGCGTGCAGGTCTGGCACGTCGTCAAAAGTGCCCTGTTCAATGCCCTGGATCTTGTTCTTCGCCAGGTTCAGGATTCGAAGCGACGGCAGCTCTTGGAACACACCCTTTGATAGGTTACCGATTTGGTTGGCCTCTAAGTTCAGGCCATAGAGCTGTTCGACGCCCTGATAGGAGGCGTTGTCTATCTGTGCGATACGATTGTAGGACAGGTCCAGACTTCGCAGGTATTGCAGTGTATTGATGGCCGTCGGCACTGATTCCAGTTTATTGAGCGATAGATTCAATTCCATCAGATTTGAGATGTTTTTAAAGGCGTTGCCGTCGATTGAGTCCATCTTATTTGAGTCCAGTGCCAGCATATTAAGCACGTGGAGCCCAGACAGGGAGAGGGCACCGATTCTGGTCAGCCGATTGTGGCTCAGGACTAGAGTGTGAAGATTGTAAAGCGATTGGAAGGCGTTGTCGGCAATGCTTTCGATCTCATTGTGGTGTAACTGAAGAACTTCTAAACTGTATTGCGATCGGAAGGTCTGGGCGTCGATACGGCTCAGCCTATTGAACGACAGGTCAAGATTGACCAGCCGTATGAGGTCGGCGAACGTCTCGGGTCCGATCCAATGGGATGTGATCTCGTTGTGGCTGATGTCCAATAAGACAATAGATCCCAAAGCGTTGAAAAGGCCGGGCGGGAGGACTGATATGCTATTATTCTGGAGATACAGTTCGGTCAACGACGGGGACACTGATTGGAAGAACTTCGGCGGCAGAGCCACCAACTGGTTGTTGGACAGGTCTAGGATTGTGAGTCCACTCAAACCAGACAAAGACGACTCTTCGGCGCGACTGATCTGATTGTGATGTAAAGACAGCACTTGAAGTTTGGACAACAGACCGAAGCCCCGGTCGGTCAGCACTTTAATCCTGTTGTAAGACATGTCCAACTGTCCGATAGAGTCGAGTTTGCACTGAACACTACCCCTGTCCTTGTTTTTGGAGGAGAAGCCGACACTAATTACTTCTTGGAATTGATTTGCAGTCAAATTAATAAATTGGAGTTCATTTAGATTACAAAACAAGGACTCCGGCAGCCAAGTGATGGCATTGGAGGAGAGGTCGACCCTCTCGACTCTGGCCACTGGCGTGAGGAGGCCGCCGGTCGGTATTTTAAGCTGAAGATCACCCCAATTGTTGTTGTGGGTGCGGACAGTCAGGTTCCTCAACAGTGACAGTCCGGAAAAGGTGAGGAGGGGTAGCTCTGGTAGTTTGCACCGGTCTATAGTCAGTTCACGTAATTGGCTCAGGTGTTCAAACGAACGGTTAGATAAGGAACTTTCGAACAGAAGATCATCACAAAGAATATGGAGGCCAGTCGTGTGCTGGGCTTGGATTAGACTAAAATTTGTTGAGTCAAACGCTCCGTTAACTGTCCGTAATTTACAGGTCAAGAGTACATTATCACTGGCGGAGCCGCTGCCGCTGCCCATGTCGTGGCCGGACTTCCATTCGCAGTCCTCCGGAGCCACGTATCTGACGGATAACACTGACGAACACAACTGTCCAGTGATTAGGACAGCAAACAAGTGTGTAATCAGTGTATAAACACTGTTTGTGTGGAGTTTAGCCCTCATTATAATCGAGTGTTTTTCAGGTGATAGCCGTTTATATGATTATTATCACCACTTAAGTCATTATCAGTGATGAACGTTGTGGTCAACGGCTGTTGAAGATGTTCGGAGACATTGAATACATTATATGTAAGCTTTAGTCTCAAAGCTTTAATCAAAAGATTGGTCTTTCACTGAAGACTATCTCATTTCAGCAAAACATTAGATCCGAAGAATTGTTGAAAAAAGTTTTGCTTCATTTGTAGCACAAGTCAAGAGTCAATTGAAGTCTAACCAAAAACTGAGTTAACGCCAGAGGTTTTGCTGAACTTAAACCAAAAGCTTAGAGCACAGGGAGACTACTGAGAGCTGCACTGTTAGCAGCAATTTTTCTGGACTGGAAATACCAGTTCTCTTATTCTGAGCGCTTTTGGGCTGAGGTTGTGATGCGTTTCACCACTCGTTCACTAACTGCTAAAAGCTATGGCCTGTGCGTTGACTATATTGCCTGAGCCTTGAGTATGCGCTCCGCACTGGATCTGTTCAATGTGAGGGCTCAGGGGTGAGTGGCTGTGGCTGAGCTCCGATACTGGTATTTGGTCAGAATAAACAGTATTCCCAACACTAATAGCGCCCAAAAAACGAAGAAATTATTATTGTTTATGAAAATCTATTTCTTCTTCTTTTCGGAGCATTTGATTCATTGAGTGATTCATTTCTGGACAAAAAATTCATTCATTTATTCAAACAATTGGCAAAAATCAGGGGAAATACATATTCACACGAAAACCTGAATTGCGTTGAAAAGCAATCGTTTGTTTTGTTAGGCTTTCCCTTAAAAAAACGAGAGATAAAAAACAATTGAATTTTTGTTATAATTTTCACTTTTCATCAAAAATAGGCCCTATTTTGCAGTCAATGGGAATAAAAATTAGTTTAACTTTGATATCAATTGTTTAAAGCTATGAAAGAATGCTTTTGTTGGGAGATTCAGCAAAATTGGTGGATCTGATGGTCGGTGCGATTATTCTTAGTGCAGGTATTTAGTGTTTGTAAAGGGGGCGGTGTATTACCATCCCTGAGAGGGAGACCAGAAAATTTGCTTATATTCACGAAAACGCAATGTTTCTCAGGAATAGGAAATCCATTCAATAAATATGAGATAAATCATTAAACTTAATATCGGGAGAGAGAAGGAAAGGCGAGAGAGAGAGAGAGAGAGAGAGAGAGAGAGAGAGAGAGAGAGAGAGAGAGACCCAAAGGAACGACACAAATGTTTATTATTATTATTAATATTTTAATGAATATCTCATAACTAATAACATAACTGAAGTAATATTTATTAAATCATAATTTGAATTTGGAATTATGGAGCGACACAAGTACTGTTAACTGTATTAACCAAGAGCCTAATTGCACAACTATCTGGAGTCGAGTGGTGTTGACCCATATTAATCAACTCATATCTGAGATTTGACTCGCTTTTCAAACACTTGATATTAAATTACTTTTGCCTTATTTATTGTCTTTTGATTTTCTGAATTGAAATACAATTTTGTTTTTTTCTGATCGTAAAATAGAGTCAAGTATTTGAGTCGAGTGAACAAAGCTCTGGGTTATAGTGAACTCTATTCTAGTTTTTACTTGATATGACTTTTGAATGTTTTCTTCAGACTATGATTTTGATAGCAATTTATATTTCAATTGTCAAAAGTTTTTGTTATTATTTTGAAGTAAAGAAGAAATTTCATTGAATTCCCTTTTATTCTTCACTTTTATCGAGAGTCAAACATTAGTTTTTTCAAATCAAACAGACTTTACTCAAATATCCATTGGCTGTGGAGACAGGCTTTTCGCTTATTTATCTCTTCTTTGTATGTTTTTCGAAATGATTTTTTCATTTTTAGCAAAACTACAAGAAATACATGAATTTTTGTGACTTAACTCGAGCTCTATTCCGAGGGACAGCTATTTCTTAGGAATTTGTTTGATGTTTGAAAACAAACTCTCAAACAAAAGGCATTTGATTTTTCACTTTCGGGAATTCACTGAACAATTTTCGCTCAAATATCGAGTGAATCGGAAAAAGTCTATAGAAATCTATTGAATCCACGATTTGAATGAACTGGAAATTAATTTTTCAAATCATGTGTTAAACAATTTTCTTGATAACACACGAAAAGAAAAAAAGCGAAACTCAATGTTTGAACAGTCGATTGAATCTTTCAATTTGTGTTTCTCTTTCTGCTCGGAGAGTAAGGCTTCAAATAAATCGTAATAATAATAATTAATAAGTCTTTGAGTTTGAGATAAAATTCGTAAAAAATTAATTTTCAAAACTAATGTCTCAATCAATCAGAAAAATGAGAGTTTATTTCGAAAAAGAAATATCTTTTTTGATGAATTCATGTCACAAATTGAGCAATAATTGGCTGAAATATCATTGGAATTAATCTTGCAATAGAGTCATACCTTTTCATAACTATGGGAATTGACTTTTTTTTTTTAATTAAAAGATAACGACTAAAAGGTATTAAATAATGATAAAGAATTTCCATTATATTTAACAAGAAGTGAAACTTAGTTCGCGAGTCAACCTTTTGATGAATTACCAGATCATATCTGATGGCAAAACCCTCTGAAGGAAAGGATAATAATTTTTTGTGAGGAAATACACATATTTTGTTCCCAATTAGAAAACTACTGAAACAACAAAATCAGTTTCGGAAAAAAAATCCATTTTCTAATCGATGAATAATATCTCATATTTTAAAAGTTTATTTCACTTTATATTTCGACTCTTTTTTTGTTATGTCGTTGCCTTCAAATTAGGGGTAAAATCAGTCCTAAGGAGTGATAGGGTTTGAGATATCTTAAAGAAAAGCAAAAATTGCTTTAAAATTACTTTTGATTACTCTATTGAATATGAATTCCCTTCTTATCTAAGAATAAAATTAATTGGAAATTATGTTATGTTTTTCCATCGAAAGGGATAAAAATATTTCCCATTTTATCATCTCTTTAAATGTTTGGCTAAAAACAACAAAATATTTATCGATAAGAGAAATACGACAGAAATCTTATCGAGGAATACCTTTTTAGTGACGAATCAAAACGAATTATTCTTTTGCTTTATTCGCAAACATTTTCATAGATTAAAATATTTTACATCAAAAACATCTTTTAAGTTAATTATAATCTCATTGGAAGAGAGTCTCGAAGAAGATATTTCTTAGTTTTTGATTCTTTAGTCTTTTCTTTTGGGACACAAACTCTTCTCTTCATTTCAAGAGTACTAATAATAATAAATCAATTCGTGTTTGAAATAACTTCTGAAAGAAATCCTTTAATTAAACAGTTTTATAGATATCTTTGAAGTGTAATTAAAAGGAGAAATTTTCTCAAAGATTTTTTTCTTAAAAACATTCAAATCAAGAGAAAAATAGTGAATCTTCAGCACAAAAGTCGAGATAACTCTGAGAATGAAATGACATTTTTCTGTTTATAACATATTTATAGTCAAAACTGATATTCAAAATACGTTTGCGGAATGAGATAACAACTAATGAGTATTAATAATACGTGTGTAACAACTCTTACATTCTTTATATGCCATCCCTTTTGCATAATATGAAGTGCTATTAGTAGACGACTAATGGTATTCTTGGAAAACTCGGATCTTAACTTCAAGAGCAACACATCGGCGGACGAGTATATCATAAAAGCATTTTATATATGAATATTCAAAATAAAAACTAAAAGTAAGAGAAATCTAATAAAAATTCAATTTGAAAGTGAATTTTTCTTAAGAGAAAACCCATTTTGAGCCCATTCTGAGCGCATTTTTTTCCCGTCTCTCTGGGAATAACTCACATAAAAGTGTTTCACAAAAATTATTTCT
The DNA here is from genome assembly GCA_034699985.1 of Minunthozetes semirufus. Lineage (NCBI taxonomy): Eukaryota > Metazoa > Arthropoda > Arachnida > Sarcoptiformes > Punctoribatidae > Minunthozetes > Minunthozetes semirufus. The sequence goes on along the minus strand of JAQIXD010000769.1, from coordinate 9,632 downwards.
CAAAATCTAATATCAATTTTAGTGAAAGTAATAGAAATTTTATGAATATTTTTCTTAAAGAAAACGTGTATTCAAAGCAATACTGTGTGCGAAACACAATACTGAATGCGATATAAAAATATAAGAAATTTAATTTAAATTAGATTTTCTTTTAGAGCCACAGGTTTTGCACAGTTCTTCTCAATGAGAGATAGGGAGGGCTCGGTCTTTGAAAAAAGTTTTTTTCTATGGCTTGCAGTCAGTGTACTGTTAATAAGCGCCCCGGTATGATAGTGACAGTGCAGTCGGTGCTCTTCTCTCTGCTCCTGCCGAAATGACTGCGGGTGGTGTTTGAGGATTCACCCAAAACACAGGCACACAGACCCAAACATTGTGAAGCACTGGAGAGGCTCTCCTTTTTTTTATGGCTATTTTCACTTAGGATTTCATTTTTCATTCCCTATTCTCTGTACTTTTCCTCTCATTTCTCGCAATACATTGCAATACAAAAGCATTTTATTATTTTAAAACTTTTTGCGCTTTAAATACAGTATTTTTTGCGCATTTTATTCAGTAATAAATCAATTATTTTCAGTCCAACTAAACAACAAAATTAGTTCAAAAGTTAAATACCTTTTTTCACACCATTTTATATTGTATTATGAATTAGCCATTTATTATGCACTCAATTAAATGCAAAAATATATAATACAAAAGGTTTTTGCTTTTTTCAGATTAAAATCAATTCAAAACTTCATTTCCGACAAAATATAATGCATTTTATGAATAAAGTAAATAAAAAAAGAAATTTCCAGAGATTTTAAACTTTATTTTTTGCCTTTACTTTCGTTTGAAAAACAAAATTCTTTGTAAATAAATCCAATCCATTATCAAATGATATCAGTTGTGATACGAATCGCTAAATACCTGTTGTTATGCAGAGCGTTAGACAGAGAGGAAAGCCCTTTCTTCCAACAAAAGAGCCTGTGCTCTAATGTAAGCCATAATATGTTTGCCGATTGTATAATAAATTGTATTAAAGATTTTGTTTGAGAAATAAATGAGAGAATAGAGGGATAAGGAGAATGAGAAATACGAAACATTCAAACAATTGTCGAACACTTTTTCTGGAGAAAAGTAGTAATTGTAATGAAAGTGAAAGATATAACAAAGTATTGGGATAGGGATAGGGATAGGGCTTCAAGATATGAGAGGCTGGAGTACAAAGACCTCATTTCTCAAATGCCTCAAAACACTCGGAAATGTATTTTAAAATAAATAAATATTTATTCAATTCATTGCAAAAGCAGTGGAGAGAAGAGAAAAAAAATAAACTGAAAACATATATTCAGTTAATCTAATCGCAAAACATTTGAGATTAAATGAAAAACTCATTTATTTTTTTCCGTTTCCATCAAAAGAATTGATTGAAAACAAAATTCAACAAAAACTCTCTCCGATACTTCACTCAGGCATATGTGGCGTAAAGGTTACTCAGAATTGATTTCAATGCAAACGTATACCGAATAGATATTTTTCTTCTCGCTATAGATATCGAGAAATTAGTAACTTTTCGATAGATATTTATACCGAAAGAAAAAAAGACGAAAACGTTTTTCCAATTTATTTTATTTATATATATTTAGGGTGTGTTTCGCAGGCTCTCTATCACTGTCTTTCTCGGCTAAACACTGGCGAGATGTGTATGTCCTGCAATACCTACCTGTGCAGCGCACACCCGCCGTGTTATTCAAGTTTTTGGTACTTTCGTTCTGTGCTCTGGTCTTCACTAATTCAGACTTTTTTCTCGCAAACAAATAGTGAAGAAATTTATTTGGAAATACTGTTCGGCTTTTGGTCACAGAAATTGGGGGAAAAAGATTTGCCAAAAGATCTGATCAGAGCCTGAGTCCAAGTGTTTAGTGTTTGTCAAGTGGGCGGCATTCGGGCACCTGAAGGGAGGCCCAAAATTTTTCCTTATAATTCAAATACTTCACGCACTGAATGTTTTGGGTAAGAATAGGAACATTTTTTCTTTAATAAAAAGGCGACAAATCATTAAACTAAATATTATGGGAGAGGGTCGGGGAGAGAGAGGGAGTCAGGGGAGAGCTGTACTTAGGAAAGGACAGCATATTTATTGCCAGAATATCCCATTTGAAGGCATATTTTATGACTGAATTAGATAATGATTTTTGAATTAGAATTATGGAACGGCACACAAGTCGACTAACTGTACCAGAGCTAATTGAACAGCATATAAGCGCAATAATTTTGCGAGTGAGTGACCCATATATAAATCAACTCATTAAGGAAAGCCATTCTAAACAGTTATTAATAATAAGTAACTGAAAATAAATCACAAAAATAAAGCGATTTTTAGGAAATACTTTACTTTAACTTTAATTTAATGTTTTTAATAAGTTTTTAAAAATCAAATATAAATTAGATTTTCGTTAAATTTATGGCAAAATATTCATAAAATTCAAAACACAATACAAAAAGTAACGCAAAAGCAGTTTAAATTAGATTCTCATTCCTGGGCACAGGTTCTCCACACAATTTCTCATCAAACACAGGGAAAGGGAGGGCACAGTCTATCATCAAAGCTCTGGTAAAACACTATTCTTAAGGAAAGATAGAGAGAGAGAAAAAAATTATAAAAATTTCTGTGAGCTATTGAATGGAGAAAAATAAGATCTGAGAAAAAAAGTTATTTTGAAAGTAAGAGGAATTCCTCTCCATTAATGTTTCGCACCTTTAAATCGTTGCGATTCCGAGTTGTGCTGAGTTTGAGCTGAAAATGTAATTTAAGTGAAATAGTGATAGCAATACACCGATAGACAGAGTGAGAGAAAAATTAAATTTAATTAAAAATCGCATTCCTTTGTGTCTCTCTTGAAGATAAGACAACTATTTTTTTTTCTCCGACTCTTATTTAGATAAGACATCGGAAAAGGCATTCATAGCCAGCGCTGGAGAAAAAACTGTTTTCACTTTTGCTTCGATCAGATATCAGATTACAGTCGGACTCAGAATAGACTTCATTTGATTGACTTTAAAGAAAAACTAATTCTTATTAATGAATGAAATTCTCAACTAATAAGAAGATAAACTCAAAAAGTCTAATAACCTCAGGTCTATTCAGGGCTGGCACTCACACGATCTCCCCCTCCCTCTCCCAGCAAATGTCAGTTTATCTTAAAGTCTTTAATGCAACTCTTTTACCAATTTTTATACCATTCCTAAGTCTGAAGATATTTAGATATCATATCAAATAATGAGTAAAACATCGAATGAATAGCAATTTCTTTGATTTCATTTCAAATCTTTTGCTTTACTTTCACTCAATAAAGAGTTAAACATAAAGTTTTGCCTTTAATTCGTCACAAAAATAAGTTTATATTAGAAAATAAATTCATAAATAAATTCCCAAAAAAAGAGTGAAAACTTGTTATCCAAGAGTCAAATAACAACAAGTTTTTGCTGTTTTCAGAGAGAAATCTCATTTTGATATCAATTCGAAAATCAGTCCCAAAATCATAAAAATTCTTCGAAACGAATAAAAATTGAATGAATTAATAGAAAATAGTTTGAAATCAAATATAAAAATCTAAAACCAAACCAATTGAGTACTGATTTATATGTTTCGCTAAATAGACTGAAATCTAAATAATCTTTGAAATCAGATTTCATTGAATTCTTAATCTTAAAGAGTATTTCAAATACAGTTTTCTTCAGACCTTAATATCAGAAAAATATTTGTTTCAATCGATTAATTAGATCTTCGATCGAGAAATCGGAGCAAAAACTTTTCATTCATTTTACAAATCATTTGAAATATTTATTATCTTTTGGTTTGAAACCACTTTCAGGCCTTGACTTGCATTCAATCAATGATTATATACTTTTATGCGAAAGAATTCAAGAATTTTATGACAAAATAACATTTGATAGATACAATTGAAACAAAACTAAGACCAAATTCATTTATCTTATTTCCTAATCGATAGATAAATGAGAATATTATTAATAAATTTGCGGATAATTTGTTTTGCTATCCGATCGACACAATTATTTGATCAGAAAAAATTAATAATGATTTAATCGTAAGGAAAATAATTTAATAATTTTTTGCCAATAATTTGTTTAATAAGAAAAACGATTAAAACGATTAGAAAGTTTCAAATTCATAGCTAAAGAAAAACCAAGAACTGAATTATAAGCGAAAAAAACAGCGAAGAAAAAATTGTTTAATTTGTTAGACATCGGATCGAAAGCAGAAAAAAGTTTAATTAAATTTAAAAATCAGAGGAAAGGACTGAAAGGAAAGACTATTTTTCTTTTCGACAGAAGAGATAAGAAATCATTAATTTCTTGATTTCACTGAATTTTCAGTTCACCTGAAAAAAAGGCTGCTCTGAATTGAGCAGAAAAAAAGAGTGAAATATTTTCATTAAATACATAACAAAGATTTGTTGCCTCAGTTTTTAGCCCAACAGCCCTTTGCTGACACACAGGCAGAGAGAAGAACTGTATGCCAGTGCTCTTGGCTGTGGTGTGCCCTCACAAAATAGACTCGTTTTTCCAGTAATTTCACAAAATCATAGTTAATATGATATTTTAAAAACCAAACGATATTACCATAGGATTGGACTCTACTCTAAGGCCTTTGATTTGGGAAATCAAGTGAAGAGAGAAAAGTCATTATATTTTTAGTTAAAAAGGCTTTGAGTTAAAGACTGAATAGTTTTTGCTGTAAAACAAAATCATATTTAAATTCCTTCCCTTTTTCGCCGACATATTAGTACTCACTTAGGGATGAAAAGGACCCGAAGCGGTGTCTCAAATACTACTTTACTTAATTTGGCGAATATTTCATTTTTCTCTTACATTATTATCCCTTTATTTCTCTCTTAATTAAAGACGATTTCTATTCTGTTCTCGTGTTTAACATTGAGTTATATTGTAAGCCAAGAAATACTAATAAAAATGGGTTTGGAAATAGATTTTCATAGATTTTTATGGATTTTTTATTTTCAAAAATTTCAAATACCAGTCCATTAACTGATTGCAATCCCCTCCTAAAAAAAGTGGTCGTCATCTCCTGTTCCAACATATTTGGCCACAAAAAAAGCTAATGACAAACATTTTTACCACTAATTTATTCAAACATTTCTCAAGAATTGGAGACAAAGAAGAATAAAAACAATATTTTTATCATTCATTTCAATCGAAGAGATAATAATATTCGTCAAAAAACACCGAAAAACACATATAAAGAGAGGAAATACAAACAAAACCAAAAAACAAAAGAAAAATAATGAACATATCTTTACTTAAATATACAAAATATTAAACTTAAAAGACTCTTAAGAATCAAAATAATAAGAGTTCTTGGAATCAGACGACAATCGGAGACGTCTTTTGAATGAAAAGACAAAAAATAAATACATTTCTTAAAAGAAAAGATAGTTTTTTGTGAATAACAGCCGAAAGAAGGACTCAAATGATAATTGAAAAGAAGTAATTCCTCTGACATAAGGACCGGGAAGTACTTAATTTACATCAAAAAGTATTAAAAATGGGAATCAGTGAGAATCAAGTAAAAGGACTGCCTTTCAAAATGAGCTATCTAAAATCTCAATCTAAACAATAATAATTCAATGTTTTTTTTTCGATGATATTAAGGTAATAATGGTTTTCAAGAAATGCTAATTTCGTTTCGCAGTAAATATGAATATCTCTTACTTTTCTGTCCGACTCAACAGTCATACCATCGCTCAGAATGAGTTCCGAGAGATCGCTATTCAACACAGCGTTTAACTGAAAAATATATATTTATTTTTTAAAACCTAAAGAATTATATTTAGGATTCAGAATATATTTATATATATTTATACGATATATACGATACGCCCTATTATTTACTTGACTTATAGATCATAAGCACTTGACTTGACTTTTAGAAAATGTAATCATATTTTTTTGCCTGAATTTTGTTATGAAGTTTTCAATGCATACACCGATTGTGTGTCGGATTTTGATGATAAGCTCAGGCCTGTGCTGTTCAGCGCAACCTTTAGCTCTCAACAAATCATTTTTATAACCAAAAGAGCCAACAATTTTTCCACATTTATATTGTATGTTAAGGTATTTCGAGGGTGGATGTGCTGCACACACAACAAATTGTTTGCAAAGTTAGCTAGGCAACAAATGTGTGTTGAATGTGTTCGGATCATAAATTAAATAAACTGACGATTAAAAGGCAAATATGAAATGATCTTGTAATCATTAAGGACAGCCTTCTAATACATTCGGCGATAATTATTGTTATTTTTCTAATGAATAATAATTTACTATATTTTTGTTAATTCAGTGGAAGAAAGAAAATCATTGATAAAACTGTTTTACGACTCAATACTAGTCTTTTGTTTGACTTTGAAAAGCAAATACCAGACCAGAGTCTGTTCATTCAGAGCGACCCAAACCCCACTATTAGGTCAGTTGATAGGCACTGACATTAGTTAATGAATTAATTACGGGCTAAGAAGTGGCTTCCCTGACATCGTGTCAATTGGGCACCAGTTTCGCAACCATCAGTTCCTTCCGCGTAGGACAGGGATCTTGAAGGGCATACACTGAAGTCCAAAGAAGGAAACACTAACTCATTGGACAACCATTTAGAAGAAATACATTACTTAAAGGCTAAGAAACAGAGAATTAAATACCAAATAATGGATAAGAAATTGTCTGAAACTTATATTTATTATTTCAACGAAAGACTAAATTAAATCCTAAATAACACTAAAAAATATTTCATTCATTTTCTTCTCATTCCGTATATAATAGTCTATTATTGGCTTAATTATGATGGACTTCGTATATAAAAAACTCTTATATAAAAATTAAACTGTCAGTGCTTTAGGGCCGGAATGAGTGCACAGACGTTCAATTCTGAATCAAAGGCACTGACTATAAGGTTGTAGTCATACAGAGGGAGAGAAAAATCTATTATAAACAGAGAGAAAACTGTAAGAACTGTAAGACTCAGTCCTTAATAACGAAAGAAAAAATGTTTCTTAAAGAGTATGAGCCTTAAGAAGAGAGCACACCATTAGTCTGGAAGTTCACGGACAGCATAAATAGACCATTGAGTTAAACTCGAGTGAATAGCGCACCAGAATTACTGTAAGAATAGGTCTGCGCCCAGAAGAGAGGCCAGTGGTGTGCACTGGATTCAAGTCGTGATATAACTTCACATTTAAAGCAATTTATAATTTTGGGGTAAAAACGGGCCAAAAATATACTCATTTTTCTCTCCATTATTTCAGTGCAAAAAACCAAACAAAAAAAACTGTTGTGTAATAACTCTTATATACATTATATGAGGTTTATATAAAAATCTATAGTATATTGAATACAAACACTAGAAAAACAGTCATTCCATTCAAGTGTCTCTCAATTCTGTTCTTCAATATTACTCTTCTGTTTGTGTTTGAAGTGAACTTTATTTGAAGCAAACTTTTATTTCAAATTATTTTTTTTTAGTGTTTCCTAACTATTATTGTTCTGCAAAGTACTATCTGTGCCCCTCTCGCAGATGTGCTCTGCCTTTCCTTTCCTGGTCTGTGATCTAGAAGTGGGAGCAGTCACCAGTCCTTATCATTTCTGATTGTGTTATACGAGCAAAATGTATACACAATTTCTTATATAACGTTTATATAAGTGTATATACAGTGTATATATGAATGTGAACTTCAAATAAATATTTTTCTAATAATTTGTTTCAAAACAAAAATTAAGAATAAGAGAGAAAATTATTATCTCGAATGGGAGACCCTAAAAAAGGGCTCGTCTTCTGGGCCTTTCTTCTGCTGGCATTCAATTGAATAATAAAAACATATTAAACTTCTTTACAGACATTCAATTGGAATTCAATTCAATGTTTAAATTCAAATGAATGACGAATTTGAGTCAAATATTGAGTAATTTATTCACAAAACTTGGTATTAATGCTCCAAATATTTGACTAAAAAGAGTCGGAATCTATTTTAATACGGATTTGAAAAGCAATTACTACTAATAACCGAAAACTATTTAATAGGAGTGAAAAATATTAATAACTATTTGTATATAAATATGTATTTTAAAATCAAGTGGTGGTCAATGAAGAAGAAAATTAGATTAAATGCCATATAATTCTAGGAATGTTTAGGAACCAGGAATTGAATGATGATTCCAATCGCTTCCAGTTATTTCATTTGGGATATCATCTCATTTATAATACAATTTTTCACCACAAACTCAGTCCACTATAAATACACTATACATACAAATACATACAAATCGTTTATATTAATGAAAAGTACCTCAGATTTTATGCTAATTTCCTCTTTCCTGATGTTCGTAACGAATGGAGGTATGGAAAGGCTATCACACAATCGGAAGGGAAGACAACCCAAAGGCAAATTGGATGAGCAAAAAACGCAAAGCCTTGAAAACTGGAAAAAATATATACAATTTTTACTAATCATTGCCTATCGTCTCATCTGATCTGATCTGTTGTTTGTTATGAGAGAATAGGAATCATAAGAAATATTTGATATTCGGAGTGGAAAACAGGTTCACCCAAAAGACATAGACCAGAGATCACCACTGAATGGCGAGGGAGAGGATAGTGTGAGCCTTAAGAGAGTGTACTCCACATAATAAATAATAATATTCCCGTATAAGAAAGGCCAGAGTATAATAGCCGTATCGTTATTCGTATGATTAGCTTTTCATACAATTTATGTGTTATTCTGAGTGCTGTTCTGTTCTGTGCTGTTCAGAGAAGAGTCTTTTCTTAGAGGAATCACTTATTTAAATGGGTTTTCAGTTCAATATCACTCAGTATTACAGATATTATTTGTAATAACTATTGTTTCGTTAGTTTCATAGCAATACAGACCAGAATTTATTGATGAATATAAACATAATAAAGACAATCAGCACCGGCACAACACTTGACTATTGCCAGGGCTTCACCGTAATGTTGTGCACACAGAGTGCTACACTATTTGCCTAAAGGCTGGTCCGAAAATATTTCTCTATTGAGAGCTATAAAACCCAAAGTCAACCCTAAGTTCACATTTCAATAGGAAAATCATAATTTACTGTTTATTAAAGTCTATGTTATAATAAATATATGTATGAAAGGAATGAGAATATAAAGTATGGAATGAATTGAAATGAATGACTGGGGACGGGAGAGGGCATTCAGAAGAGTGAGTGCACATCACAACGCCAGTGCACAGGTATGAAATGAAAAGGCATCCTGTTTTATATTTTGGTTGACGTGTAGTGGCCTATCTCTCCCCCGAATCCCTCTCATACACCATCTCCCGATCCCTCTCCTATTGATTCCAGTGTTTATTTTAAAACAAGTCGTCGACAGCACTGAAGGCATTGAGTTTTGTATTGAAAAATGTATTTAAGATTTTTTTCTTCTCTACTCTTCTCTCCTCTCATTTTTAATGATATTTATGATGGCGTTGGGCTGTATGGCCAGACATACAGACACTGCCAACTAGTGTGACCAGACCTCCAGCTCCGGGCTGGAATCTCCAGGTTAGAGGGACAAAACACAGGTTCCAGGCCGAGGCCTGACC
>JAQIXD010000768.1:0-21169 GCA_034699985.1 Minunthozetes semirufus | reverse complement strand
CCACCCCTCCCCCACTGTAACTGATAATAAAGAGAAGTTGGTTGTTGATTAACAATTGGTCTTTATTATTATCGAGGGGGATGTACTTTACTATGGTATATAAATGAGAGGGGGTAATACCTATTGAGAAAGGGTTGAGAAATTTCTATATTGAAATTAAAATATACTTCTTAAAGGGAGTTATCGTTGTTTTATAGTCTTCTTTGAAAGCTTGTTTTAAACTTAAACAGGTCAAAACATCTCTCAATTAATTATAAGATTAAAACATCTAATTAATATAATTTTACATAAAACATAAATTATGCAAGAATTCATTCGTATTATCAAGATATATTTTTCTATTAATATGAAGGGATATTCTAATATGAAGGGAAAATTCTAAACCAATTTCTTGAAAGAATCAAAATAAAGAGATTAAGCGTTTAAAATGAAAATGAATTTTATAAATAAGAGAAAAATAAAAATATTATTTATATGTATTTTAATAAAATTGAATGAAATGATAAATTAATTCTGTAGTAAATTCTGTCCATTAGTTTGCTATTAATTGATTGGCAATAAATGGGTGATGACATTGAGTGACGTCTAAAAGCTGTTATCTTATGCTTACCATATGTTAACAAAATTGTGATTACACTCAAAACTCATTATATATTGATTTAACTTTAATTATAAGAATCTCTTCTAAAGTCTTCATTTTCTAGAATTTGATTAAAATTTGTGTTAAAAATATTTTATATTAAAGCTTTTGAAATATAGAGAATCGAGTGATTGCAGTGATTGCAGTCATATGCAGTCGATTCCTGTTTTCCATTTATTGTTTAAAATTGATTAAAATAAGTTATTTTAAATAATCTGTTATTTTTAAATAACAGATGAATAGATTTGTTGGTAATAACGGGTGTTTTAGTGCATCTATATTTAAATCAATATTTATTTTATTCAAATATTAAATCGTCATAACTTTGCTAAATATTTTCTAAATTATTTTGTGTTTGAATAAACAAAGTATCAAGTTCAACAATTGATATTTATGCGAAAGAAATGTATTGGAATAAAATGAAACAATTTTAGCAAAAATATTTAAAGAATAAGTTTTATATATTTTGTTTAATTATTGTTTAAAAAATACTTTCATTTAAAATGTATGGATAATTGTTTTAATCAATTTATACAATGAGAAGAAAACAGTTTACAAAAAGACTTTTATTAATTATTTCAGTTTTGATTTTTACTCTATTTTTCAACTTTAAATCTGATAACAGTTTTGTCGAAAAATATCAAACGAATGACAATATATTACTTCGAAAGTTGTTCTCAAAAAATATTATTACCGACGATAAGAATGAGCCTAAAGTTGGGGAATCGAGTAATTGCACGACTCCTGCCATACAAAACTTTCCCACTATTCCTAAAGAAATGAGAAATTCTGTGATCTTCTTGTTATTCAGTGCTTTGATTGTTATTTATTTTTTCATCGGAACGGCTTTGATGTGCGACCATTACTTTGTGCCATCGCTTGAAGTCATTTGTGATAAATTGAATTTAGGTCTCGATATTTATTTTTAGTAAAATATTCAAGTCCTCTATTCTATGTGTGTTTGCGTAAAGCCTAGGGATTATACATTTCGTAACATTTTAGACGCAATTTTTTATATATTTATTAGTTTTTGGAGTTTTTCTGTGATAATACTTTTTTATTTTTGAATCTGAAGTTATTTTAATGCTTTAATGAAAATATGTTAAAATGAGAGCAAAATTGCAACAAAATTCAAATATTTGCACATTTTTTGCACAAAAGTATTCAATTAATTAAATTTGAATTTTTAGAGTCGGATATTGCGGGCTCTACTTTTATGGCCGCCGGCTCCTCTGCCCCTGAATTGGCTGCTTCTTTGATTGGAGTTATGGTGGCTAAAGATGACATTGGAGTCGGAACTGTGGTCGGGTCTGCAGTTTTTAATATAGCGTTTGTGATTAGCGTTTGTGCTTTATTTGCTGGTCGTGTCGTTTGTATTGATTGGTGGCCTATAGTTAGAGATTCAGTCTTTTATTTAATAAGTATTTGTCTTCTATTTGTAGTGATGTTCGACACAAAAGTATCTCTAATTGAATCCATAGTTTTTCTTCTCTTTTATTTACTTTACATCCTTTTTATGGTTTTTAATAAACAAATTGAGAGCAAAATATCACCAAAAGTATCCAAATATTTTCGATTCAAGTCTGAAGAGTCCTCAAATTCTGTGGATTATAGTATGATATGTGACACAAATGATTCAGAAGAAGCCAACAGTAGTCCTGCTTCTGATGTCGAGTGCATTGCAATCAATTCTGAGTACAATTATGAGGGCATTCAGCCTGAAGTGAACCCCAAACCATCGAATCGATATTCAAAACATTTGAATCGTATGAAGAAATTGTGGAATTATTTTATATATCCTCTCGAAGTCATCCATCGATTAACTGTTGTCGACTGCACTCAAGAGAATAGAAGAAATTGTTTTGTAATAACTTTTATTATGTCTTGTGTTTGGATATCGTTTTATTCATATATAATAGTTTGGATGATTACTTTAATCGGTAATAAAAATCAAATTTCAATATATTTTAAACAATTATTGATTTCCTTTCGGTTAAGGTTTCAATTTACGTATTCCCGATACTGTGATGGGTCTGATATTTATTGCCGGCGGCGCCAGTATTCCGGATGCCATTTCCAGTCTCATTGTTGTTCGACAGGGATTAGGGAATATGGCTCTGACTAATGCAATTGGAAGTAATGTATTTGACATTTTGGTCTGTTTGGGGCTTCCATGGCTTCTTCAAACAGCAATCATCGATCCAGGATCTCATATCAATGTTATCAGTAGAGGTAAACTATATTTTCTTATAATTAAATGTAATTTATTTTATGTTTAAGGCCTCGAATATTCAACTTTTTCCCTGATATCAACGGTTGTCTTCTTTCTTGTGGCCACACATTTAAATGGATGGAAACTCACTAAAAGATATGGATTAATATTAATGATTTGGTATTTATTTTTTATCTCATTGTCCTCTCTCTACGAACTTAATGTTTTCGGTCAATTAAATCCTCCAATTTGTTGGAATTCTTACTGAATTTTTATATCTGAACTAAATGTCAAGGGGTATATCAAAAAGTCATTAACACATTCTTTAAAGGAAAAAATAAGTGATCTTTTTATTAGATGTCAAATAAAACTTCTCTTTAAAGGTTTCCCATATATTCTGTATGTTTTATATAATTTGATTTAATATGAATATTAAGTCTAAAACTGCATTAAATATAATTTATACGTCAATTATATTATTTAAGAGAATTATAATTAAAAACAATTTTTATAATTGAAATAAATTTGATATTTAAATAAAATGGAAGCATTTTGACTAATTCTGTTGAATGTATTGGAAATATTGGTCTGAATATGTTTTTGAATAAAATATCGATTTTATAAAATATTAAATAAAAATATTTCAATATTTTGAGAGCAAACAATTGGTTCGAGTGTTTCAATGAATTTTATTGAACGCATCGTTTCCTTCAAAGCCTTTTCTCTGATTGAGTTCAGAATTACTACATATTTGGTTAAATGACATAAACTGTGGAGAAGATAGTGATGGAGAGCTGCACAGATGCCAACCATAGGATCGATAGATTTTGGTTGAGTCGAGTTGACTCGATTCGAGTCAAACACAATTTATTTCTTCGACGCATCCCTTTAAACATAAGAGATGTGGGAAAGACTATCAAAGAAAATATGATTTTCACGCTTTAGATTCAACGAGAGGTGAGTCTAAACTTCAATTTCAATCAATTTTTGATGTTTTAAATAAAAGTTAAATAAATAGTCTATAATTCACACGAATTTTCTTCATTACTTTAAGTGAATTTTATTTATTTATTTCAAATATATCTGACTTTCATTATTAAAGCAAATATGATCTAATTTAAAACAGAAATTTTACTTGGTTATTTCATTTTTGATATTCCTTAACAAAATTCATTTGTTTATACCTTTAATTGCATCTTGTAAATTATTAAGCAACAGATGAAACTATCAAAGCCTTTGATTCAAAGGATTACTATTATTTGCATTCATTTGATTTAAATAAGTAATATTTGTTTTATTAATTTCTCTAAATTTTCAATAATTATTAATTTGTGTTTCAAAGAAGAGTTAAATGAAATTATTATGATTAGAATTAAAAATAAGTGAACATGGTTAATTACATCTAAAGGATCAAATTATGATATAAATTTTCGTTTCTATGATTTAGTCAAACAAATGAATCCCAAAGAGGAAGGTTTAAATGAAACGGAGGAACAGATTTATATCAGTAATTATCTGAAGAGTCACCCAATTTTCGCAAAGCAATGGTTTACGGAAAACATGAGACCAGAGTTGTTCCCCAATAATGAGAGTCACAGTAATAATCCGCTACTTATTGTTCAAAATGAAATTCAGTGCAACAAATGTTCAAAAAAGTATTGCAATGAAATTAATTTATTCGATGCAAAACTAAAACAAACAAATGATGAGGAATTACTTACTGCCTCATATGCAGAGATGGCAAAAGGGGGCAGAAATTCAATTACATCAGATCTTTTTCATGAGATCGTTGAGTGTGTGCCACGAAAAAAGAATAATGTGATAAATAGCACGAGTATTAACACAGGTATGACTCTCATACATAATAAATCAAAATCCATTAACATTTTTGTAACATCTTTTCCTTCTTTTATATGAAGTAGGAGAAGGTGTGTCCAGAGAAAGGGAGAGAGAAAAGGAGCAAGATGGTGATAAATTACAAGATTTAGATGAAGACGATTTATTCATAAAATTAATTCGAGACATAACCAATGAGTTGGATATCGACACTCTTTGTCATAAAATCCTTGTGAATGTCTGTCTATTAACTCAGAGCGATAGGGGTTCCTTATTCCTGGCAAAAGGGAGTCGAGAGGACCGCTTTTTAGTCGCAAAACTATTTGATGTCACTTCTGATAGTCTTCTCAAAGAGGCACTGACTGCTGCCGAACAATATTCTGTGATTCCTCCCCTCCCTTTCGGTAATTATTTTAATGTTATCTAATTTAATTAAAAATTGCTTAAAAATTAGTCTATAATCTCAGGCAAAGGTATTGCCGGTCACGTGGCTCTCACCAAAGATAATGTCAATATTGAAGATGCATACAAGGTAATATTGTACATTCATTTGCTCAAAAATCATCTTGAATGTTTTTGAAAGATATTTTTAATTAATATGTGTAATAAGAAATGTGTAATGAGTAGGGATGTTAGTAGTGAAACGTTGTGAAACTTTAGGCTAAAGTTTAGGCTAAAATTTAGGCTAAATTTAGGCATCTGTTTCAATCTTTAGTATCAGACTAAAGATTCATACATGTACATTGGTGGTTATAATGGATTTTATGAGTGATAATTTATCATTGATAAAGTTGTTCAAAATGATCAAAATTATTTGAAATTCAATTAAATTTAATAATAATCAAACTTAGAATACTTATTTTGCTTGAAATAGCTAAATTGGTAATAAATCAGCATGAATTAAAATAATTTTATCAAACAATTAATCCAATCTTTAGGGAATCTTTCAATATTTATTTCGAAACTTTAGCCTAAAGTTTAGGCAGCTCTCAATCTTTAGCCTAAATTTACATCCCTAGTAATGAGTCACATTTCTAATTTAAAATGAGACAATTCTTTCAACAACAAAAAATTAAATGTATTTCACTTCTTATTTGTTCTCTGAATATCTTCACTCATATTAATTACTTTTCAATTGAAAGGACAATCGATTCAACAAAGATATAGATTTTCGTACGGGTTATCACACAAAAGCAATTGTAAGTGAATCTCATATTACAGATATCTAACAAACTGTAACTCAAACATAACTAACAAACAATTTTTTGATCATTTTTTGACAAAAATAAATAATAATTTTATGGTTTGACTCAAGAGATTCAATTTTGAGTTATATCTCACAAACCCTGGATATTGACTTTTACACAGGTATTCCCAAAAGGGATTTGTTTTCAATAGACTTTCAGAAAAAAAATAATACAAACTATAATACAAAACTCTCTATCGAGAAATATCCAGAATCTTTATTGAGTAAAAGAAGTTTTATCACAAACTCACTAAATGAGGTGGTATTTAAAGAGATACTATTATATTTAGTAGAATCATTATATTCTCGATCTAGATTCAAATTATCAGTGCATTTGATATTTTAAATTTTAACATTATATTCAATTTATTAATAATTGAGAATTAAATTTTAATTAAATTGAGTCCAATGTTTGATAATTAATAAGAGAATAATTTAATTTGTTGAGATGTGTCAGCCTATACTTAACTTCAGTGGAGAAGTCATAGGAGTGGCCGAATGTATCAATAAAACCCCGGGATGTTCACAACAATCATTTACAAGAGCCGATGAACAGGTTTTCAAAATTAACTTTAAATAAAATAAAACATAATTTGAGTGAAAATTTGACTAATTTTTTATAAACTATTAACTAAAAGGTCTTCAAAAAGTATTTAACATTTTGTGGAATTGGTTTACAAAACGCTCAACTCTTTCAAATGTCTGTCTTTGAGTATAAAAGGAACCAGGTATTTTTTTTATTAACCAATTAATTATTTTTAAAATTCAAAATTGATATTCGTTTTCTTTTTAAGCTCCTTTTAAGCTTAGCAAGATCAATTTTTGAAGAAACTTCATCTCTGGATAAACTAATCAAGAAAATAATGATGAAGGCTCAGGGACTTCTTCAGAGCGATAAATGTAGAGTATATTTAGTAGATATCGAAGAGCAACAGTTTCAGGTATTTATTTTCATCGACAGAAAGATAAGGTTAGATATTAGAGACTTAGATATTATGTCAAATCAATTATAGGAAGAATATAATGAACTAATCAAACAAGAACTTAATAAACCGAAACCAACGCGAAAACTTTCTAAATCAAAGGTACAGTTCATTAATATTTATACAACAAAATGCATTATTATAATAATAATATCTTATATTTATACATATAAATATACAAATAAATATAAAAAGAGATTTTTGAAGTAACCCCCCCCCCCCAAAAAAAAATCGATCCCCTCATAGGGGACCCTCTGTCTTTTACTACTTTCAATTTTCCCATAGAAATAAATATTTATATTTATATTTATGATTATAGTTATAAATATAGTGATTCTTTAAATATATTCACGAAAATTGGTTTTTATCTAATTATTTGAGCCATAGTTTCAATTCGATAAAAACACAATTTTGATGCTATGTTTGGAGAATGACTTTAAGTAATACTACTTTCAGGAAATATTTTCATCAATTTTCGAGCTTAAGATCGGAAGCAATGATATAATAAAGATATCGTAAGTCATTAAACACATTTAGAATTCATTTCTTTTATTATTTAATAAAAAAAACAAATTTATTATAAATATTCAAATAATTTGATTACAAAAAGTGATTAAAAACATATTCTTCAGTGACTTCAAGACATTAGAATCGTCTCATATTCAATATGCCCGTCAAGTTGTCACAGACGGACAGGTATTTAATATCACATATTTTAGATATTGCCTTAATATTGCCTTAATATACAAAATGTTCTGATATTTTTAGACATATAAATGTCATCAGAATTCAAGTGATTTTGATAATCAGACAAAACTAATCAACTCTTCAGTGAGTGTTTTGACAAAAAGTCTTTTGAGAATTAATTATTAATAACTGAATGAATGGCTCACAGAATGAAAAGAGTTTTGGAATCGTTAGTCAAAAGGATTTCGTTCTTTCAGTTCCAATCTTTAATAACGAGAATAAAGTCATTGGAATCTCACAGTTAGTCAAAGAAAGAGGTAATCAATTCAATGACGTCGACATTTCAACTCTTGAGGTGAGATTTATCAGACAAAAAAAAGGAACTCCTTTCATAAAATTATAGTTTAAAATCAAATAATTATGGATTTATTGATGTCAGGCCTTTTCAATATTCTGTGGTTTGGGAATTCATAATTGTTTGATATATGAAAGAGCAGTTAAATTGACGGCAAAACAAAAAGTTGCTCTCGAAGTACTCTCATATCACGCCTCAGCCTCTGTTGAAGAAACGACAAAACTTATAGTATTTAAACGAAATTACAATCAATTAAATCAATTAAATAATTAGATTGTCTTTCAATTAAGAATTCTACGGTTCCGGAGACTACTGTTTATGATTTATCAAGTTTTCAATTCTCCGATTTTGATTTGAACGAAATGGATACTTGTTTAGCTACAGTTAGGATGTTCCTGGATCTCGATCTGATTAATATATTTAAAATTGCATATCAAGTGAATAATTTGTTTTACAAAATCCAATAATTGTTTTGATTAATTGATTTACAGGTATTGTGCAGTTGGATATTAAGTGTGAAGAAAAACTATCGTCCGGTAAATAATTCAAATATTTTATATTTTTCTTAAATCTTTATAATTTTAATTCGAATTAAATAATATGATATCATATTTTAATTTTTGGATATAATTAATGATTATTTCTTTAATTTTAGGTTAAATATCACAATTGGAGACACGCTTTAAATGTGACCCAAACTATGTTCGCAATACTTACGGTTAGTTTAGTCTAATATTAATGATTGGATCTGATTATATCATTATATCATTATATTTAAATTATTTGTTTTATTAATTAATTAAAAAATTATTAGTATTGAAACAAAACTTTGAAATTAGCAATACATAAAGTGTTATTCGAATTGATCTTGACAAAGAATAAGCTTAAGCTTACAATGAAGTGTCAGGTTTTGATTAGTATACAACCATTTCTTAATTCTTCGGTTTTCCAAAATTTTTTATAGAATTTAATTGAACTCATGTTTTAATGTTTTATATTTAGAGGGGAAATGTGTCACACATTATGAGTGAAAATGATATATTGGGTCTTATTGTGGCCTCACTTTGTCACGATCTGGACCACAGGGGAACCAATAACTCTTTCCAAACTAAGTAAATACAATATAATTGCAAACATTTGATTAAAGGTTTTTGATTTACTTCAAGATTTACATAAAATATTTAATTAATAAATCATTTGAAGGGTTGGATCAGCTTTGGCCACACTTTATGGTACAAGTATTATGGAAAACCATCACTTTAATCACTGCATTCTTATTCTTAATACTGAGGTATGATTTTTGTATTATTTTTCATGAGTTATGAGATTTGAAATGATTGTGATATTAATACAAAAGGGAAATAACATCTTTCAATCGCTATCACCTGAAGATTACAGAGAAGTGATACATATAATCGAGTCTTGCATTCTTTCAACAGATTTAGACCAATACTTTCAGTCAGTTTTTATAATTAAATTGAAATTCAAGTAATAATAAAACATTTTGTCATAAAAAGGAAGAAAAATTGTTTCCAAGAATTAGTTATTTCTGGAGAAAAGAATTGGAATGAAAGCCATAAAAAAGAGTTATTGAGAGGGGTTTTGATGACTGCCTGTGATATCAGCGCAACTTTTAAGCCGTGGCCAATACAGAAAAAAGTTGCGCAACTGGTTGCCAGTGAATTTTTCGAGCAAGGTGATCTTGAACGCAAAAAACTCAATCAGATGCCAAGCGCTCTGATGGATCGCACCAGAAAAAATGAACTTCCATCGATGTAAGTGATTTATACATTATGTATTTGCATTTTGTGTTCAATTCTCATTCTCTCATTATTGTGATCAAATTGAATAAAAAAGTTAACTGAAACTATTTAATGTTATTTAGGCAGGTCGCTTTCTTTGATCTCATATGTCTTCCAATATATAAGGTATTGATTTTAATTTTGATTTATTAATAATTAGTTTGTAATTTGCTTTGAAAATATATTCACTGAAAAATTAATATTAAAATTAATTAACAGGTCCTGAGTGAGGGGTTTCCATCTCTGTCACCTCTCTATAGCGGTTGTCTTAATAATAGAGAGAAATGGAAGCAATTATCAGAAGAGAATTATTCCAATACTTGAATCCATAGAAATATAAATATTCTTAAAATAAAATAATATTAGATTTTGTCAATAAATCCATTCACGAGAACAGTGTGCCATTCAATTACCAAATGTCCAACACTGACCTCAAACCAAAGATATTATGCCTATCTCTCCATACATTGCTTAGTTTGTGTCACAAATGCTCACACATTAACCACAAATTGTCCACAATTTAAGATCAAAATGAAAACCAAAGTCTATTGAACCGCTTTTTTAATTAATTTATTAATTGTTTTCACTTTTATTTATTATTCAAAAACTTTTTATCGTTTTTATGACAGACTCTGTTATCTATAATTAAATGTCGATCCAAATAATTATTGTGAAAATCATAATTTGTAAGAATTGCTCAATTAATTGATTTTGCTTAGAATTCTTAACTGGATTGCCATAAATGTTGAGATTTCAATTGAGTTTGTAATGTAATTAATAATAGGATTTTCTAAAATGATTTGTTTGTCCAAATTGTTGTCCAAATTAATAACTAATTGATGTTATTTTATTAGAAATTTTAATCAAATGTTAAAAACTGTTAAATAATTAAATATTTGTTTAATTTATTTAATTATTTGTTAAAAATAAACACAAAAATAATTATTGGAAAACAAAACTCATTGAGATTCAGTGCCATAACCCCCTCCTCCAGGAGTCCTCAAGTGAAAGATATCGCCGGCATTCACTTCAATAGAATTTTTAGATCCGAGATCTACAGTACGACCGCTTCGAAACTTAAGAATATTTTTACCCCTCTTTCCCGGTTCTCCCCCTAAACAGTAATAATAATAATTATTATTTGATATAATTATGCGAAGAACTAACCATCCATTCCATAGGGAGAAAAAACTCTTCTCTCTGTTAGGACAGAAAGAATGAGATTTTTTCGAAACATAAGTTCCCGAATGACACCATTGCCGCCAATAAACCTTCCCTTTCCTCCTGAATCTGGATTTAAAGTAAATTTTTGGACAATTACTGGATAACGCTTTTCAATAATCTCTATATCAGTGATTCTTGTATTAGTCATATGTGTGTGAACACCACTCCTTCCATTACAAGTGGAAGTCGCTCCTATCCATCAAAGAATAAATGTCAGAACAAGTGTTTAAATACATGTATTATTGAGTAGAATAGGAATCAATACCTGAACCTCCCGCTACTGTTTCATAATATCCATGATTTTGGTCACCGAAAGTAATATTATTCATACATCCCTGAGATGCCGCACACACTCCAAATGCTTTTAGGATAACGTCTACTACTCTTTGAGAAGTCAAGACATTACCCCCAACAACAGCAGCCTCTTCTGAAGGCGAGAGAATGCAATTATCAGGTATTATAACATTAATGGGAGTGAGACAGCCCTGATTTAGAGGCATATCGTGGCCCACAAGACATCTCAGACAATATATGATAGCCGATAGAGTTACAGCTTTGGGTGCATTACAGTTACCGTAGACCTCCTCATCTGTTCCGGTGAAGTCAAACACAGCGTCTCCAGTATTTTCATTTATATCAATAGTTAATTGAATTTTGGTTCCGCTGTCCATATATTCTGCACCAAATAATTTACAGGTATTAACAGTTTTTGTCCAATTCTTAAGCATTTGACGAACGGCTAAATCAGCGTTACTTTGGATATACTTCATATACGCCTGAACCACATCCAAACCATAATAGTCTATTAGTTGAGTGACAAGAATTATTCCTTTTTGATTGGCCGCCACCTGTGCTCTTAAATCACTCAAATTGTCGCTTAAGGTTCTTGTTCCACTGCATCCCTCATATTTGGAGGGAGACATCAATAGAGCAGTAACGGCTTCCTCTTGAAAGACGCCGCCTTTAACTATTTTCAAAGACTTGATGGCTGCCCCCTCTTGCCATAAGTTAGTTGAAAAGGCAGGCATTGAACCTGAAGTTTATTAAAATTAGTTTTTATGATTTAAACCCAAAATAATATACCCGGAGTTAAACCCCCGATATCTGCGTGATGTCCCCGATTGGCCACAAAGAATATTGGATTCTTTTGGTCCGAATAGAAAACTGGGGTAATCACTGTTAAGTCCGGTAAATGACTTCCTTTAAAAACATGAGAATAAAGTGTTTAATCAATTTTTATGATTTAATGGGTTAAGTACTGACCCCCCGCTGATGGATGATTAGTGAGAAGAACATCTCCGGCTCTTAAATCATTCCCCAAATATTCCAATTGAAACTCAACTGCTTTACCCATTGAACCCAAATGGACGGGAATATGTGGAGCATTTGAGACAAGACCCCCATCGGGTCCAAACAAAGCGCAGGAGAAGTCGAGTCTCTCTTTAATATTTGTTGAAATAGAAGTTCGCTGAAGAACTCGACCCATTTGTTCGGCAATACTCATAAAACGGTGAGAAAATATTGAGAGTCTGATTGAATCTAATTTAGTGTCCACTTTATTATCACCACTTTTGCCAATTTCTATGACTATATTTCCTCTTTGAGTCATAACAGCTCTACACTCAGGTTCGACTAAAACTGTGAAATTAGGGTCAATTATAATGGCCGGCCCTTCTATTTGATGTCCATATCCTAAGTTTTCCATCAAATATACTGAAGTTTTTAAAGAACGGAAGCCATCAAAATAACAGTCAACTGTTTCTTCAATTTTTGGATCTGATTCCAGACAATTACTAATTTGATCCAAATTTTTGAAATCATTAAAAGAGCCGACTCCTCGAACTCGTATGTCATCGACCAGAATATTGCGCTCCGGTATTGTAAACCCAAATTGTGTTTGATAGCGCTCTACAAATGATTGATTGAAATTGTCTTCAGTACAGAATATTTGTGACTCTTTGGTTAGAGTTTTGGTTGAAGTCATTAAAGGAAAGTCTGTTTTTTCGTATCTCATATTCAAATAAATTTCAGTTTTTATGTCCTTATCATTGAAGCCCTGTTTTCTCAATTCAGTCACACATTTATCGATCAAATGTTTAATTCTTTCGTCGATTTCATAGAAATTTGTTTTATTGTAAAAAAAATTTGTTGGAATCGTCTCTTCGTGGACCACATCAGCCAAAGCCATCCCATAGGCAGATAAATTACCCGCATATTTATGTATGAACACCTTCGACATACCCAATGACCGAGCAATGGCACAGGCGTGTTGACCTCCTGTGTGTTTAAATCATCAAAAATTGGTCAGAGATAACAAGAGATAACAAACAGTTTTTCGTGATATCCCTAAACTCTATAAGATTTACAGGAGAAGGAAATGTGACAAAACAACACATTTGAAACTTATCCATAATTGAGAACAATTTTCGAAATTGAGAGCATTTGGCGATTCTTTTACAAAAATACTTTTCTATATTAATCTCAATAATTAGTAATAAAGAGATGAGTAAAGCACCGGAAAACTTGTTTAATACCGGATCTGACTATCAATGGTTTATAAACTCTTTTAATTATTTCGGAAATTATTTCAAAACAAAAATTAATAAATTGTTTGATGACATACCCGCTCCACCGAAACAAGATAAATGATGGTTAGCTGTATCATAACCCTTTCCCTGAGTGATGGAACGTATGGGACGACACATGGCTTCATTAGCAACTCTGATAAAACCGAGGGCTACATCTTCTACCGTTAAAATCTTTTTCTCATAAGAATCGGAATTTTGAAGGAATTCATTGATTTGTTGCGTTAAACGTAGGAATGCCTCAACAGTCGACTCCTTATCTAAGGGCTGGTCTTTATTTGGACCAAAAATCTTCGGAAAATAATCGGGAAGTATTCGCCCCAAACATAAGTTTGCGTCCGTCACAGTCAGGAAACCATTATTGCGGTAACAAATGGGTCCGGGATATGCGGCAGCACTTTCAGGACCCACAACGAAAAGACCGGACTTTTAAACAAAAGATTCAATCGTTTGTAAGAAATGAATGATATTTGAAATTTAAGTCTAAATTTACTCTAAAATAAAGTTTAGATCCGCCGCCGGCGGCAACCGTTTGAATATCTGTTCAAAAGTTAACTTATAATCTGTTGAAGACTTTTCGGATATAAATACCCAATTGTGGCGTTTGAATAGTGATTCCGGCGGTAGTCGTTTCGAAGGTATGTTCCAAACTTTCACTGAAACGACTGACATCTGTGGAGGTGCCGCCCATATCGAAACCAATTATTGGTTTTCCATCATTTAAGTCTACACAAGTAGTATATGAA
Organism: Minunthozetes semirufus; assembly: GCA_034699985.1. NCBI lineage: Eukaryota > Metazoa > Arthropoda > Arachnida > Sarcoptiformes > Punctoribatidae > Minunthozetes > Minunthozetes semirufus. The sequence continues at coordinate 6,853 of JAQIXD010000768.1, read as the reverse complement.
TATCCAACGACACCACCCGCCGGACCACTTAATATAGAACGACATCCACTGAATTTGTGAACCGGAGTCAAACCTCCGTCCGATTGCATGAATAGAATATTTAAGTGATTTAATCCCTCTCTGAAACCCGAAGCGAAACCTTTTATATATCTCTGAATATATGGAGTGAGATATGCGTCCGCGCAAGAGGTCTGTCCTATTATTAGTACAAAAACGACAATTTTTACGAAATGTATTAAAATTGTGTGGAAACAGACCTCTGGCAACAATTTTAATCATTGGCATTACATGAGACGATAGAGTAATTTGAGTAAATCCAATATCTTCTGCTAATTCTTTCACTAATTCTTCGTGTTTTGGATAAGTATATGAATGGAGAAGAACTATCGCTAAACTTCTTATTCCTTTGTCGAACACATTTTGCAAACTTTTTCTCAGTTTATTTGTGTCAATGGTTTTCCAAATGTGTAATTTGTCACCAGTAATACCGGTCACAACTGGACACTCATTAAAAGTGTCGATTCCACACAATTCCTGTTTGAGAACAACTCTTTCCTCGACTTCTATAACTTCTTTGTATAAAATCTGTGGACTTTTGATATTCAATTCAAAGATATCACTTCGAGATTGGTTTCCTATTTCAAGAATATCAGCGAAACCTTTGGTCACAACCAAAGCCATTGGCTCTCCATTTCGTTCGAGGAGAGCATTGGTGGCAACTGTAGTTCCCATTCGGATCCAATCAATAAGACTCGAATCAATACTAGATTTTGGATCAAATTTATCCCCCAATTCGGATTTGATGACTCTGGTAATAGCTTCGAGAGGAGCGTCATCATAATGATTGGGATTTACACTCAACAGTTTCATTACCCGAATCCTTCCGTTCGGACAAATGGCGAAAACTATTTCAATGGATATATGTTATGAAAATTTTAAAAATCGCATTTAAGTCGAACTATAATTGATATTAAATTATCTCAATGTTAGCGAACTATTAAATTGAGTAATAAAGCAATTTTATCATATCTATAATCTTCCTCCAGAAAAAAGCAATTCCTCAACAGTTTAGAAGCAAAGGTTTTGGCAACATTTTTAAGGAAATAGATTCGGATTCTATATTTGACCGAAGATAACATACAATAATATTTGATGAGCAAGATCAATTAGATCAATTAAATCAATTTAAAAAGTTTTAATAAAAATGCAATTTATTATTGAATGAGTAAATAAAAGACGAGCAAAGGATGTACTTGCCATCAGTAAAAGTACCACCCCGGTCTATTGCAAATCTGAACATTTTCTTTCTAAAACAGTTTACAATTAATTGTTTCGAAAATTTTGTTATTAAATGTGTTTTAAAATTATGTAAAATAAAAGTAAAATAAAAATGATTTCAATATAAATATAATTCAATAAATTTGTGAAACAAATGAACAACTTTTCAGTTCTGTTGATAATTATTGGTTTAACTTTGAATCTAACAAATGGTTTAACAACTTTAAAGAATATAAGTTTGGAACCGCTTTCGGATAAATATTGGAAATCAGTTGTCTTTTGTAAACAAACATTGTTTATGTTTTATAATCATATGATAAAGAGAAGACCCTTTCCTCTCCCTATCCTCTCCCTATCCAATAGAGTCTGAGAGTGTCATATAATCATAGAATCAGAGCCACAACAACTCCAACTCAATATATCCCTCTTTGATAGTGAAGGTCTTTCATTTAAGCCTTCAGTTTGATTGCAATTCGAAGAATATTTAAAGATTGCAATAATTGTGACATTTTATTATATTATCACTTCAATCGATGCCAATAACTAATCCAACAGAAAACAACAATTAATTGCAAGAATCGGCAGAAATTTTAAAACAAATTTGAAAACAAATTGAAATCAATCGGTGATTATCACATGTTTTTGACCAAAAAACTGATTAATTTAACAAAAAGTAGTTTTAAGTCTAATTATCGCCAGATTTTGATCGGAAAAACCCATTTATTTCGGTATGAATTTGAGTTAAATGCAATTAAACAGTAATTTGAATGAGTTTTCAGACAAAACCACAATTATTATAACGGAATGACTCAACGACTCAAACAAAATGATTTGAATCTCAATTCAGTTAATGAAAGCTATGAAAACATAATTAAATCGATTGGAGATAAAAGAGATTATAAGGCATTCATATTAGACAATGGCCTTAAGGTTCTTCTTATAAGTGATCCCGAAACTGATAAAAGTTCCGCATCTCTTGATGTCAACGTTGGCTGTATGTGTGACCCTCGAGAGGTCCAGGGTTTGGCACATTTTCTCGAACATATGCTCTTTTTGGGCACTAAAAAGGTTTAGGATGTGTTTAATCTCTTCAATTAAAATAACTTGAATTTTGATCCAATAGTATCCCGAAGAGAATGATTACAGTAAATACCTCTCACGAAATGGCGGCTCATCTAATGCCTTCACGAGTGGAACTCATACCAACTTTTATTTCGATGTCTCTCCAGATTTTCTGAACAGCGCTCTGGACAGGTCTCTCTCTCTCTCTCTCTCTCTCTCTCTCTCTCCCTCTCTCTCTCTCTCTCTCTCTCTCTCTCTTCTCAAACTAAAATATTTACTAAAATATAATCAATGGTCAGATTCGCCCAATTCTTCATTGATCCCCTCCTCACTGAGAGCGCGACCGATCGCGAAATAAATGCCGTCAACTCTGAGCACGAGAGAAATCTCGATGACGATGGATGGCGGCTCTCACAGCTTGAAAGGACACTCTCTGATCCCAAACACGATTACAACAAATTCGGAACAGGTTTTCATTGAATTCACTTTTAAAGTGTTTCCAACAAATGCTTTCCGTTTAGGAAATATCGAAACATTGAAAGAGAGACCGCTTAAGGATGGCATAGATGTTAGAGAAGCTCTATTGGAGTTCCACAAGAAGTGGTATTCGGCAAACATTATGTCATTAGTAGTGTTAGGAAGAGGTGAACTCAAATGATTTATGAATAGATTCTTATATTTTTGATTTCAAATATAGAATCAGTGGAAGAGTTGATGGAAGTCATCATTCCTTTGTTCTCAGAAATAAAGAACAAGAATGTGAGCGCTCCTCAATGGCCTTCACATCCCTTTACTGATGATTTTCTTCGTAAAGAGGCCTCAATTGTTCCGATCAGGGATTCAAGAAGTTTAGGCATAACGTTTCCGATTCCAGATTTAGTTCCTTACTATAAGTCTCAGGTTTTTATTAAATGATTTGTTTTTATAATTAATTTAATAATTATTTTAATTAAACGAAAACTGAAAGCCGGGTCATTATATCGCGCATTTAATTGGACACGAAGGACCCGGAAGTCTTTTGTCAGAACTAAAATCACGCGGACTCTGCACTGTTCTGAGTGCTTATGATAGAAGAGGTGCTAAAGGTTTTGGTTTCTTCAACGTAAGCGTCGATTTGACCCCTGAAGGCATTGAACGGACAGACGATATAATTACTCTTATATTTCAATTCATTAATTTACTGAAAGTAATTTAAATATCATTTATTTTCCCATATTTTTCTCAGTTCTTTTGATTCCTACAGAAAGAGGGACCAAAACAATGGATTTTTGAAGAGGAAAGACGTCTGAAACAAATCAAATTCCAGTTTAAAGATAAGGAACGACCCATTAATTATGTCAGAGACTTGTCTTCAGTTCTTCACGTATTTATATTATAATTAAATATAATTAAAACAGAATTAATTTGATTCTCATTTTGTTAGGACTTTCCCTTAAATGAGTCATTGAGTGCCGGTTATCTGTTGGAAGAGTTCCGGCCTGAACTCATCAGTGAAGTACTGAATCTAATGACTCCCAATCGAATAAGAGTAGCGATTGTCGGCAAAAAGTTTATCGGAAAGACTGACTCAACTGAAAAATATTATGGGACTCAATACAAATTAGAAGATATATCACAAGAAAAGATTGATTTATGGAATAATTGTGGCCTTAATGAGGAAAAGCTATCTCTTCCTCCGGTCAATGATTTTATTCCATCGAATCTGGATCTAACAAAACGCGAAGAAAGTGTTGAAAAAATGCCTCAAATGATAAGAAACACAGATTTCTCTCGCGTTTGGTATTTACAGGACAACCAATACCTTAAACCAAAAGTCTATTATGGCTTTGAATTAACGAAGTAAGTGACTTCCACAGGGCTGACCTATCAACTATTGAATTAACTAATAAATTGTTAAATGTTTAGTCCTCTGGCATACGCCGATCCTTTTCACGCGAATGCAACCTATTTGTTCACTCGTATGTTTCGGGACAGTATTAATGAGTACTCATATGCGGCTGAATTGGCCGGACTTTTCTTTTCGTTCTCAAGTACTTCCAGTGGACTCATTGTAAATATAAATCATTAAAAATATATTAATAATTGAATTAATTGATTGGTTTATAGCTAGAAATGGGCGGATATAACGACAAACTCAATGTTCTCTTATCTAAAATTCTTCAAAAAATGATTGACTATAAAATCGATTCAAAAAGATTTGAAGTAATTAAAGAAATATATATTCGAGGCCTCAAGAATTACCCGACCCGTCAACTTCATGGTATGTTTGATCCCATTTTTCAATTTAAATATTATAACATTATTTCTAAAGAGTTGTTGAGATACTATACATCTCTGATAACATGTGAACATCACTGGTCTTATGAAGAACTCTTAGAGACTGCACCTGAAGTAACAGTCGATAACTTATCGCAATTCATACCTCAACTGTTGTCTCGCTTTCATATCGAAGCCTTAATTCATGGGAATATCGAAAGGAGTGAAGCCCTGAAAGTTTGCGATTTAGTTGAAAATCAGTTCAGGAACAGTAAAATTAAAACCCGTCCCATATCTCTGTCCCAACACTTTCGAAATCGTGAAATTCAATTAATGAATGGCTCAGACTTTGCCTTTGAAACAACTAATTCTGTTCATCAAACAAAAGCCATTGAAGTCTATATACAGATTGGAGTTCAGGAAACCCTTTCAAACGCGTCCTTAGAATTAGTAAATCAGTTATTAAACGAACCGTTTTTTAATATTTTGCGAACTAAGGAACAGTTGGGTTATTTGACTTACAGTAGCATAAGACGAGCCAATGGAGTTCAGGGTCTGTTTGTTTCTCTCAAATCATTTTCCTTTTAATTTAAATGACTCTCAATATTAGGTATGGTTTTTATAATCCAATCGGATTACAGCCCTTCATATCTCAATCAAAGAATAGAAGCGTTCATCAATTGGGCGGAAGTGAGTTATCATTTGTTTGATGTGTTTCTCAAAATTCAATGAATTTTATAGCAATATATAAGAGATATGACTGAAGAAGAGTTTGAGACAGAAAAACAGTCATTAATTACACGTAAACTCGAAAAACCTAAACAACTGATGGCTTATTCGAGACGACTCTGGAATGAAATTGAATGCAAACAATACAACTTCGAAAGGGATAACATCGAAGTCAATGCTATCAAGAAATTGACAAAAGAGGATATAATCGCATTTTTTAAGGTAATTATCATTTAATTCAATTCATTCTTCAAATGATTTATTATTAAAAACAGAGTCATCTAAAACACGATTCTCCGAACCGTAAGAAACTATCGGTCAGTATATTAAGCGCTAATCCGCTCAATAAGAGTGAAACCAATGAAGACAAAGACAAAGACGGACTCATCCCTGTCCCCAAACTTAAGGTAACTGAATTGAATTGAAATGGGTTTTAATCAAAATTAATTGCTTCTCAGGAATCGATTCCTATTAAAAACATCGAGGATTTTAAGAACAGGTCACCGCTCTATCAACTCCCGGAGCCGTTCATTGATGTCTATAAAATAGAAAACTCAAAATTATAGACCATTTTATGGAAAACTATTTATTTAAACAAAAATAATAACAAAAGTTGAGAGAAATCGTTGTTTTATTTTTGGCGAACAATCGGAAAGTCATGTCTCTTGACTTTCAGGTGATTGTGATGTCGATTGTGTTTGTGGTTTGTCCTCACAATAGTTCAATACTTTTCGTTTTGTTTGTCTTATAAACTGTTTTTGACGCAAAAATATTTTGAGCGCTCCTTTCGTTGCAATGAATGTGAGTCCGCCCTAAACGACAACAAATTAATTAAATTAATAGAATTGAATCGTTTATGAGAGGGTCTAATGGGTTGATCCCAAATGACTGTCTCTTAAATGGATGCCAACCAGAATTGTTTTGTGCAAATTGGAGGCAATCCTGTCGTAAAGACAACGGCCCACTATTGACGCAGCGGTGGGTAAAAGAAGTGCACCACAGAAGAGACGGCAAATAGAAATTGGATCCGAAAGACTATCACTTGAGTAGAGATTCTTCTCAGCGCTTTCCCTTCCCTTTTCAGGAGGGCTTCCAATTAAATAATCTAAAAAAGGGATTTTGTGGTGATTTTTAAGCCAAAGCTTCAAAATCCTGTCCTCCCATCGAATCAATTTCCCCAATATTAGCATAACTGGAATCGTAGGCAAACCCACTAAAAGCATAAGAGGGTCCGCAGATTCCATTGCATTTCTTCCTTCTTCTTGACCTTTAATATCAATAAAATGATTAATAAAAGAGACGAAGAAATTCTAATCGCTTTGATTACCCATAACTTGCATAACAGTTAGAGCGCCATAACTAACAGCACTCCAATAGATCGAACCGACAACACACGTGACCGCTAAGAACGGAGAGGCTGTAATCCATCAAAAAAAATTTGTTAAATACAATTAAATACAATTAAATACAAAATAAGACAAAATATCAAATAATTGATACCCATTTGGATGAGACGATCGCACCATTC
>JAQIXD010000767.1:0-21172 GCA_034699985.1 Minunthozetes semirufus | reverse complement strand
ATCGTAGCTCAAAGTAAAGTAAATAGTGAATTTTACAACACTAGTGAGACGAACTCGTCTCAAACTCCACATCTATAGTTTAGAATTTAGTATCTTTAAAGTTCCAAATCATTAATGTTTAGGAACTGAGAGAACAAAAATTATCAATTAATACGAAAAACGATAATTAAGCGTTAAAACCAAACATTTTGGTTAAACTATGAAACAATTATAAAAATAATCGAATTGAAAAATGATGATCATTATGAATTGGTCATGGATTGGCCATTATCTAGAAATGGTCTAACTGTTAAAACTCTAACATTAAAACAAAGAACAAAATATGAATTGTTTGATAATTGCATAACTCTATAATCATATCTATCGATGATCTATGGATTTAATAGTTATCAATTAGAGAGGAGAGTCTGTGCGCTTCAGACGTACGCGAAGCAGAGTTGACATAACATCATCTCAAATGGGATTTTCATCTTCAGCTCTATTTTTTCCTCTTAAATGATAAACAAAAGAAAAAATAAACACAAAATATATTTTGAATGTAATCAAGAAATATAAAAAACGCTGCAATGAAATGATTAGAAAATATTTTATGGAAAATCATTTAATAATAAATTAAAATTGTTTTCAATAAAATGTATTTAAATTCAATTATTTTAGAAATTTATTTATTTTTATTGTTTTGTCGAATAACTGAACAATTGATTAGAGATACAGAAGAAAAGTTGAGTTCAGACTATAATTCCAATTCAAATGGCGTTCAATATTCACAAAAGACTCAGATTTATAATATCGGAGCCGTTTTGTCTACCGGCGAACATGTCGTCCAATTTTTGCAAGTATGACATTCCCTAACAATAAATAAATACAAAAGATAACATTTTTGCAAATACTTCCTCTCATTTAATAGACATTAAGTTTAGAACTGTTTTTCAATGATTAGAGTTATTAAACTATTTTCAGGCGATCGAGGATTTGAATGAAGAGCCTGAACTTGTGAGGAATGGCCTCTCTTTTCACGGTTTTGCTGATCCTAAAGATGCGAATCCTATTAAAAATATGCTCAATGTTTGTGAAAAACTTTTATCTTCTGAGGTATTCCTCTTTTGGATTATCTTTCAAAAATTAGAACTAAGAGAATGTGTTTTAGATCTATGGAATGATTGTCGATGACTCGACTCCTTCTGATGCCATTACATATACGACAACATTCCATAACATCCCAACGATAGGAATTTCTAATCGCGAGGCTGTGCTCTCTGATAAAAGTATTTACCCGACTTTCGTGAGGACAGTGGCCTCTTATTCAAATCAAGCGGACGTTTGGATCGAAATTCTAAACTATTTTAACTTCAATTGTGTTGTAGTTATTCATAGCAATGACATAAACGGTCGGAGCGTTCAAAACAGATTTGAAATGTTAGGGGACGCCTCTAATTTGAAAATAGAAGCCGTTATCGAATACGATATCGGATTTCCCGATATTATGAAAATGTTAGAGGAAACTAAACAGAGCTCTTCCTGTCGAGTCTTTATTCTCTATACGAATAACGAAGATTCTGAGGCTATATTCCATCAAATTCTTAGCCTTAATATGTCTGACGCCGGATATGTTTGGATTGCTTCAGAACAAACACTTAATGCAAAGAATAGGCCGAACGGACTCATTGCTGTTAAACTTCAAAATTCATTTAATATTGAGGGACACATCAGAGATAGTGTTTATTTGTTAGGGATGGCCATTAAAAATTTGCATCTCTTCGATAATATGACAAAACCTCCGACTGATTGCAGAGATTTAAGTCGAAGTAAATGGAAGAGCGGTTACGAAATATTTTCTCATCTAAAAAAGCAAACTCTATTTGGTCGGACAGGACAGGTAGCCTTTGATGAGAGGGGGGATCGAATCAATTCAGAGTATGAGATAATAAATGTTGACAGCAATCAAATGAATGAAATCGTCGGAAGATATCATTTCTCACAAAAGGAATCGAAAATGATTTTGAATTTAACCGAAAGACAAATTGTTTGGTCCGGAAATACTTGGGATAAACCTATTGGTTATGAAGTTCCAAATCATTTTAGAGTCGCAACGATTGCAGAAAAGCCTTTTGTTATGATAAATCCCATCAGTGATAATAGTCAGTGTCCACCAGAACAGATCCCCTGTCCTCTTATTGACTCATTGACAGGAAGAGAAAGCAAATACTGTTGTGAAGGCTATTGTATGGATTTACTGAAAGCATTGGCCTCTCAGTTAAACTTCACGTATTCATTACATCAGGTCGAGGACGGCCTCTACGGTGGCTTCTCTTATGTTAATGATTCGCAAAGGAAAATGTGGACGGGTTTGGGTATGAATTCCTTTCAATTAAGAAAAGTATATATTTTTTGAAAAACTTTTACCCAAATAGTGGGAGAACTTTACCACAATAAAGCGGATATGGTTGTGGCTCCCCTTACCATAAACCCGGAGAGATCATTGGCTATTGGGTTCACCAAACCCTTCAAATATCAGGGAATAACTATTTTACAAAAGAAACAATCGATACATAGACTCCGTCATCCTTTGGCATCGTTTTTACAGCCCTTCCGAAACGGTTTATGGGTTTCTGTGTTTGTATCAGTACATGTGGTAGCGCTGGCCCTCTATTTGTTGGACAGATTCAGCCCTTTTGGTCGCTATAAACTTCCTAATTGTGATGCAACAGAAGAGGATGCGCTCAACCTTTCGAGTGCTATTTGGTTCGCTTGGGGTGTCCTTCTAAACAGCGGTATTGGTGAGGGTACTCCTCGAAGCTTCAGTGGCAGAGTTCTTGGAATGGTTTGGGCCGGATTCGCAATGATAGTTGTGGCCTCATATACCGCTAATTTGGCAGCTTTTCTAGTATTAGACCGACCGGAAACTCCTTTGACTGGAATCAATGATCCGCGACTAAGAAATCCGGCCGAAGGTTTCAATTACTCGACAGTGAAAGACAGTTCCGTCGATATGTATTTCAGAAGACAAATAGAACTGACGACAATGTATAAGAGAATGAGAGACATTATATATGATAACGCAGAGGACGCGATCGCAGCCGTCAAATCAGGTCTGCATTCAATTCTTGAGATCAAAATAAATGACAAATTAATTGTAATTTGAATTTCAGGTGATTTAAATGCTTTCATTTGGGATTCGGCGCGACTCGAGTACGAGGCGGCCAAAGATTGTGAGCTGAGCACATCTGGAGAACTGTTTGGACGGTCGGGTTATGCCATTGGACTGACAAAAGGCAATAGTTTTTGGAATAAAAAAGTAACCCTCGCTTTGCTTGGAATGCATGAAATCGGATATATGGAGGAATTGGACAACAAATGGATCTTTATTAAGGACCAGATTTGCGAAGAAAAGAGTGAGAACTTTCCGGCGACTCTCGGACTCAAGAATATGGCCGGAGTTTTCATTTTAGTGGGAATTGGAATACTTGCGGGAATTGGTTTAATTATATTCGAAATCATATATAAAAAGCGTTCGACAACTAAACAGAAGAGAATAGAATTGGCCCGAAATGCAGTCGACAAATGGAAAGACGTCATTGAGGTCTGACATAACTCTTGTCTTTAATTAAAATATTTTATTTAATTAAAATTATTATCAAAACAATAGAACAGAAAACTTCTGATCGAAAATCTCAACCAAAATGCAAAACAACGGTACTATCAAAAGCACGGACTCATTCAAAAACAGAAAAATCAAAATACAAGAAATGATGAAACCTTTTCTCAGGCTTTAGATACACCATATACTGTGGAAAAAGGACTTAACGCTATAAAAGCTGATTCAGGACAGGCCTCTCACGAGAGACGACCTAAACTAAAGCGCGAATATTCTGTCGGAAGTGAATCAGATTTATAGCAAAATTAATTTCAATGAGTGTTTGATTCACAGAAAACTTGAGATGAAAATAACGACACAAAGAGTCACCTTTTATCTGATGAACCAAAAGGTGATATCTCTGCAAATGAAAGGCTTTTTTGAGTTGTGTTTGAATTTAATGAAGTTTTCCAATATTTTTAAAATATAAAACCTTTTGTCAGTTTAATAAAGACATAAAATTTGTGTTTTTTTGTATTTTATAAAAAAAAATATAAAGAATTTAATGAGTGATCAGTACTTCAGTACTGACTTCAGAATCACAAGAATCTAAATAAAGGATAACTAAAAACTATTTAATTCTTAAAATATAGATTAGACTCGGATTTGAATAAATTATATATTAATGAAAATAATTTACAATTGGATTAAAATAATTAAATCGTAACCAAAGGCACAGATTTGTTAGCCTTTACGTGACATATCTCGACCTCAACCCCAATAGATGTGAGAAAACTCAACCAAAGCTGCTGTTTAGTGGAAGGCCTATCGTTAGGGCCCTTTACCTCAACTGCTTTTATTCTTCGGTTGGAAGAGTTCCAAACCAATAGATCAGGAAATCCACTTCTAGTGTGACGAAAGTCTTTGATAAGTCGTTCACAAATATCTGTTACGATTGAAGATCCAAAACAAGAGACGATTTCCTTCAGATATAAAAACAATTTATTAAATAAATTAAAGTTTTAATAAAAAATACTTTAATTTGTTTGATGTCATTGTTTTGCCAATTAATCAAAGAAATGGTTCCGAAGTTATTATTCCACGAATTTTCTAATACATAACTCATTTCAGTTTCGCTCATATTTTTCAAAGCATTCAGAAGTGAATTGATTTGTGTTTTTCGACGAATGAAGAACTGATCGCAATTAAAATCCAAAGGAAACCGTTGATACTCATAACGAAACGAATCGACCACTTCTTTAGTATCACTCATATAAATGATGTCCCAAAACAAGTGACACAGAATCGAGTGATATATCTGTGATTCTGTATGAATGCCTTCAGTGAAGCCATTATTCTTGTAGTGTTTAATCGCAATGTCTTCGACAGACATAACAGTGACGTCTCCGTTAGAATCAGTGGTTTTGAAGATATTTTTTCTATCATTTATCGTATATTTAATGGTTTCCCCAAAAATAGTGGTTTCGTTGTATTTAATTGATTCAAATTCACTCAAATGTGAGACATTTGTCTTCAAATTCTTTTTAATGCTCTTTTCGCGTATATATAGAGCATATCTATGGCCAGTTCGGACCCATTCATCCTTTAGACCCTTTTCAATGACTTCAAGAGAAGAAATCGGATCTTTTAAGTGTTTATCTAAATTCAAAGCCAAGCGTTCAAACCAATGGCCCCTAAAGTCTACGCAATAAATAGTTTGACACAAAAGAACATCTCTGAGCAGAGAAACGGCTTCCCAATGGGTTTTCCTCTGCTCCAAAACGGGCACACAATGAGACAGACATCGGATATATGTTTGGGCACAGGTATAGCGACGTAAAAAGATTGGTAAAAGTGAATCTTTTTTGTCTTCGTTCTCTTTTATGAGATCGAAGTAACTCTGTTTCGCTCTAACCATCAATTGGTTGACCACAGAATCGTAATTTTTTTCTTCAACAGCGGTTAGTATTTGTGTTTCCAATCGGAAGGCCTGACAATAACGGACCAAATCGTCGCGACTTTCGTATATAATTGCATTTCTATTGATTTGATATTTGGGATAACTTTCTATTCCGTTCTTTACTTTAAAAATCTTGAAACTGAAGACAAATAACAATAAAATGATTGAAAATTATGAGAAAAATGACTTACAATTCAAAACTGATTTGAGTATTGAAGTCATCTTCAGATAACTCGGGTTTAGAGAAGAGTAAAAACATTCTCTCGAAGACATCACAAAATGTTTGGTTGACTCGAAAGCACTTATCTCTCAAAACTGTTTTAATCCTAAAATTGTTAATAAAGTTATTTAACTGAATGTCACTCAAACACTGTTTTAGCGATAATTACGATTTGAGAAGAATTTCATCCATAGATTCGGGGTTTATATGGCTTTTGAAAACTGGTTGACAAGTATTTAAATAAGTAATGATAGCATTCTTTATATTCCTCTTAGTATTGATTCCATTAATATTAAGTCCTTTCAATGATTTTGCGATTCTTTTCAACTCATTTGCGTCCAAAATATCGAGAGATTCGCTCAAATCCGACAAATCATTGGCTAAATTCAGAACAAATACCTTTAAATACCATTTTATTTAATTGGAATAGAGTTTACCACTCAATAAGTATTTGTTGTCAACTAATTCCTGAAGAATAACATTTAAATTGTTTTCCATTTCTGGATATTTGATTGAATTCTTTCGAATCCAAAATCTTTTTCTCATAAAGAGTCGAATGAATAGGATTTGAGACATTCCTTCAAACAAAACATTTTATATTAAATTCAATCAATAAATCAATGGTTGGATTACCTGAAAGACAAGTGAAAACTTGGACTACATTTAAGTCATTCTCATCAAAGAGTTGACAAAAATGTCTGTCATTTAAGGAGAAGTCAATCATTTGCCGGAAATTCTGGTAAATATAATATCCGGTCATTTGTTTGTCTTCATTTGACTCATTCTCATCAACAGAGACATCGATTTGTTTGTCTTTTTCTTCGCGGAAATTAATTTCTAAGAAATTGTTTAAATCGATGAACTCTTCCCTATCTATTGGATAGTTTTGATCTAATTCTTCACATTTAGTTGTCTTTGTTTCCACATAATCTAAATCGTTATCTAAGTCTACAACACATATATTGTTTACTTCATTTTTATGACACTTATTGGCAGAAGAATTGTCGCCGATTTGGTCCAAATTTCTTTTGGTTTGCGGACATTTTTTGTTAAAATAATCTAAAATAGACTTTTGTTTAGTTTTATTGTTAATTGAATTGTTTTTTGAATTAATAATATTTTTGAATATATTTTTATTCGACATTTATATCAAATCAGTCAACAAATCATTAATAAAAACAATTAAATAAATAAACATTAATTTAATTGAAATCAAATCAAAACAAAACAAAATTTTGCCGAAATTTTGCGCCAATTTTTGTCTCAAACAATAGTTTCTCACAAATAACGTATTATTTAAAAAAGTTTCCCTTTCAGTGATTCACTATTGAATGGAATCACCAATAGAATCATCAATAGAATCATCAATAGAATCACCAATAGAATCACCAATAGAATCACCATGATCATTTGATTATCTGGAATTCTATAATCATAAAGTTGTTTAAGAATTATTTTCTATTAGAGAGACCAGTATTTGATTTTTTGTTTCACGAATAAGCATAAGATATGATTAGATTTTGAAATTATGTTTTGCGTTATCCTATTATTAATTTTCGAAATATAAGTATGAGATAAGTTATCAGTCAATGTTTTGCGTGATTTACAATTACTAATTTAACCAGACAACCAATTAACATTCACAATCTGGACAAATTCAATGATCATTCAAGATATACTACTTGTGTTTGAAAGACAAATAGTAGATTGGGTTTTGATAACATTTCTGTATGTAAAGTTATGTGGAAGAGTCATTTCAAATCTTAATTATAATAAGATAATTTAATAATTTAATAATAATAATAATAAATAAAATAATAATTTAAAATGAACTAACTCAATTAATTGTCTTTTAATCGATAATAAAGCAGAGGTTTTTAAAAACTCTTTGAGATATTCTATTCAATAGATGTATGTATGACATGATGTATGTAAATCTCAGGCATAGCCAAGGGGGGGGGGGGTTTAGGGTATCCCTGGTAAATCTAGAGAGTTATATATGTATGTTATATATGGAATTCTATAATTCTGGATAATTCTGTTATATATGTATGTTATAAATAAATTGAATATAATGACAAATATGAAGTTTCTTACAATTAATTACCTCTTATTTTAATGAGTAAATCAATTGTTAAAACAATAAATAATTTAAATCTCTAACTTTAATATAAAGAAAGGCTTATAAATCTTGACATATGGTTAAGCATATGATAATTATCTTGAGTTACCAAATATAAGTTCAATCTGGTCTTTCTTTCTGATCAAACAACTAATATGACAAAACTCTTAAATTTGTTTCAAAAACAAATCAAAACAATATATGATCCATCATAATTCAAGAACCATAGTCTTTGAAACTTTTATCCATGACTTTTTGTGTACTTTCCTGTCTAATGGAGAAAATATGTACATGTTTTGAAAATACTCTCAAAAACATTGAAGAAACACAAATTTTTATTATATAAATTCACATACATTTATTATTACGTAAACTGATTAATTCTTTCAGGTCTAATTCATTTTCCTAATATTCCTATTGTATGCCATTTTTCCATAAAGGAAAAGTGTTTTTTGTATGTATTACGATAAGAGTTATGGGAGTGTTCAGAACAATCCAACAAAACTTTAATCTCTAAATTTAATTGGAAGTTAAATGAATATATGAGTTGACTGACTGACTGACTGCCTGTCTGTTGGATAACTAAACTTCAAATCCATTAGAGTTATCCAATGCTCAGAATTGAGTGCATAGAAAATAGATTCTGTAGTACAGTTGATAGATAACTAATGCATAGAATAGGGTTGGGATGTGTTTCCCTCTTCTTCTGATATTTGTGACTCTTCTATTGATTTGTGTTTATTTTCATTTACTTAAAGTAAATAATCCTTTAATTTTGAAATTAAGTTAATTTTAATCAAATATTCGTTAAAAATAAGATGAATTTGAATACACTTTTAGTTTGCTTTAAATTTATTATATTTTGTTTTATCGCAAATAAATCGATTGCAAACTCATTATACGAAGAAAACGGTTCTGTTATTCAATTGAATGCAAATAATTTTGTTGAAAATGTTTACAATCAAAAGAGAATAACTTTAGTAAACTTTTACCTCAATTGGTGTCCGCATTGCATCAAATTTTCACGAATCTGGAGCCAATTCGCAGATAATATAAGAGAATGGAAATCTGTGGTCAGATTGGGAGCTATTGATTGCGCCCTCGAAATTAACCTCAAGTTATGTCAATCATTTCAAATGACTCGATTTCCGAAAATAATATTATTTGGATTAAATGCTTCCATCAATGACTCAGGAATTCATTTTGAAGTTCGAGAGTCAAAGGAAGAGATGAGAACCGAACTCATCGATTACATACTCAGAACTCATCAAACGTTTTCATTTGATTTGAATATATTTCCGATTTCTGTCTCTTCTAAGAATGAATTGATTAACGCTTTGCCAATAGATTCAGAAAAAATTAATCTTATATTCTTAGAGAAGTATCCGACACATTTGGCCGCTCAGGTATTTCATTGAAGTAATCATTGATTTGAAAAACTCATCCATTTGTTACGCATTTCAGATAATTTTAGACTTTTCTTCAGTTAAAAATCATCTCAATTTGATCAGAGTATTTGACAGAACCGGTAGACTCAGTAATGATCTCTTTCCTCATTCTTTACGTCTTCCTTCGCTTATTAAAATTCACCAAAATAAAAGTTTCGAATTAATAGCAAGGTATTACAAACATTTTCTATATTAACAAATAGACAATTAATCGACAATTAATCGACAAAATCAATAAAACTTTAGGTTTTAAAAAATAATTTTATTTATTATTTAATTTTAGCGGTAATTCAGATGATTCGGCACTTCTTCAAAAAGAGTTTGGTTTTCATATAAAAGAATTGATGTCTAAAGAAAAGATATCTTTTCCTGATTCAAAGTTAACAGAAGTTAAAATAATAGAAGATTCTGGACCAGTCATACCGCGAAAACCAGTGGACATAAACTTAGCCGATCTTTACAATACTCTCAGATATAGTCTTCACAAAGAAGTGATTCAGCATAAAGTCCTGAATTCAACGCAAATAAAAGTCGTGGATAACTTCATTTCGATTGTTTACAAATACCTTCCCTTCGATAATGAAAATGTTCACCGATTTTTCAAACGAATAAAAGTTTGGTTTTCAAACAATTTAAACAACAAAACAACTGAAGTGAAGTCAATTAATTTGATGGCAGCCATGAAAATAAGTGACGGATATTTACCGCCTTTAGTTCAGTGGAAACACTGTGCTGGTAGTCGACCACACTTTAGAGGCTATCCCTGCGGTCTTTGGATCCTATTTCATGTTCTAACTGTTGAGGAGTATTTGGAAAATCCAAATAACAATAGTCATGAAGTGTTACCACTAATGAGGAAATTTATTACTAATTTTTTCTCTTGCGATGAATGTGCCAAACATTTTGAAAGTATTTCCACAAATTTAGATTCCCGTTTGGTCAGACCTGAGAGCTCTGTATTATGGCTTTGGAGAATTCATAATCAAGTTAATCGTAGAACAAAAGGCAGTCCAAGCGAAGACCCTTTCTTTCCTAAAGTTCAATACCCGTCTCAAGAGATGTGTGAGAACTGCTATAAGTCCAACACTGAGTTCAATGAAACAAAAGTATTAAAATTCATTTTAGAGAAATACGATAAAAACAAATTCACTAAAAGTGCCGAATATTTCGCTGATCAGAGAATTCTCAATAAAAATATCGCCAATTCGTTGATTGAAAATTATTATTCAATGAAAACTATTTTCTCTCTAATCTTAATTTCGGCACAAATTCTATATATTAACTGAGATTTACTTTTGATAGCAATAACTTTCACAAAGTATTAAACATTTGACTCCATTTATGTATAGAAAAGGTTTGTCATTAAATAAATTATTAAAATGAATCGATTTTCTGATTTTGTGCACAAAATAGCACAGAATAGTGATACATTTTATGTGAATCTCACTATTAGTCCACAATTTCAAACAGCTTTTTATTCTTAGTCATGAAATAGGAAATAAAAAAAGTTGAAATTACAAATTCTAAGTTACAATTGGTTAAACAAATTCTAGATTAAGATTAAGATAAGAAGTTACGCACAACTAATGTTCCGATCAATAGTTGTCCGAATGTCATGTTTTAGACATTTTGTTTGTAAAATACAATTTGAGTGAAACATTATTAACTCTTTTAAAATATGTTTTGTCTTTTGAGTAATAAATTATAACTTTTCTCAAAAAGTTTATTAATGTTTAAAGATTTAAAATTATATAATTAATTGTTATGCAATAAAATTAATTATTAAATTTGATTACCATTTCTTTTTTCAAAATATTTAATATAATATTCAATAATCCTTAAAATGTGATTAATATTTGTTTAATACTAAATGTTAGATAATTGTGATAATACGATGAGAGAAATGTTAAGGTAAATTTGAAAAACTAATAGATTTGAAGGAGTGATGCGTTTCCATGACTTCAATTTGTTAAGGATTTCGGTTGACGTTTCACTTGAGATGATGTCAGGACAGCAATAATTGTAGAATTGGCAGAGAATTGGCACACAATTGGCAAAGAGTCACATTTGGCAAACACTAAAAGTGATGCTGTGCTTCGCTTCAGCACAGCTCAAAGCAAAGCCCAACTCATCAATGAATGTAATCTTTGCTTAAGAGCTGTTTTTTAATTTATTCAATAATTGGTTTACCGACCGATCGTTAAATCAATTGAGCGAAACAGAGATCAAACATATAATCACTTAAAATGATTTCAACTGTGATTTAATCGAATTCATTAATCGTTTAATTCAATGAATTTTTAGGTAAGTCTCTCATGTAATGCTTGAGCAATCAAAATAATCTTAAGATTAGTAATTATCAGATAAGTTTGCAAATTCATTTTGTTTCATTTGAATTAACTGAGCTTGGTTATTGATAATTCGTGTTGAAATTCGTTTTGATTTTGCTTAAAATTAAAATTGTCTTAAACTTTGAATTGTTTTTTTCTAAATCAAATATCAGCAAAAATTCAGTTAATTTGAGATAAGCGACGACTTATTAATATATTCTTTACTCGTCTCTCTTCAAAGCAAATAAATTCATTGACTAAAAATAGATTTAAGAAATAAGTGGAAGATTGGAAGACATTTGCTCTTAACTCAATTCACTCGACTTATCATTGAATTCTTATTTAAATATCAGATGTCTTAACAAATTGAAGAACAAATATAAGGAAATATTTAATTAAATTTTGCTCAAAATATTTATTCTTCAAGACATTGAAAATATCAGTCAAATAGAAGTTAATCAATCAATTATGATATTTTCACCCAGACTTACAAATGTGTTTACTCTAGAAATTATATTTTTAGGGATTCATAGAGTTAGTTATAGAAAAACTAATGTCAATAAATATAGATGAACCTTCTATAAAAATCATGCTTACTTAAAATAATAATGATGATAATAGTGATAATAATAATAATAACAATAACAATGGTCATTTTAAGTATTGTAACAATCATTGATGACATCTCTATAAAGACTACAAAAATAATTTAAGGAAAATGAGTGGGAGAGAGATACAGATGTATGTAGAGACCAATAGATTGTCATTTTTGCGTCTCTTTGCTCTCAACTTAGACTCGAAAAGAGTGATCACATAATTCTTAATGTTTGTCGTTGTTATTCAAACCACAATCAAATGTTGTGCCTCTTCTGCCTTTAATTTGAGACTCATTTTGAAATGTTAATCCAAAATACTGGATATTTACCAAAAAACGAATTCATTTAAAAAATATTCTTTAAATAATTCCAAATTAAAAATTGTTCCTGTTTCTAATTTAAGGCAATTTTTAACAATTATTTTTAGTATATAACGTTTTTTAATTACAGATATTAATTGATTTTCTGTAGTAATCTAATTACTATTATTTACTGGTGAAACAATAATCAACAGAATATCCGATAAAGAATATTTGTTGACCAAAACTCTATTTCAAATAATATATTAATTGCAAAGAATATGGAAATTCTAACCTTTCATATTTCAATATAATTTAATGAATAGAAAATGTTTTAGTTATTCACCAAATATTCTTTTTATAGAATTGTTAGCATTTGTTGAGTACATACAACATTTGCATTCAGTTTACTTAACTCTAATTATACTTAAATTCTATTGAAATATAAATAATTTAGTAATAATGTACATGTTATTTTATATACACTAATATTGCTTGATTATTTGTTTTCAAACAATTGAATACTTATTCTAAGATAACATTTAAACTCATTTATTAAAGTTATTTAATGTATTATTTGTTTATTTAATAATAGAATTATTGTGAATAAGTTTTGAAGAAATTTTATAATATTTATAATCTTTTTGTTTAATATTTATTACAGAATCGAAATAATGCGGAATATTTGGGTGTTTTGTTCAGAATTGGTTGTATTGCTATGATTTAAACGATGAATAATAAAAGGCAGAGTAGTATCCATAAGATTAGAGAAATAAATTTGGAAACGCTTTACATCGATAGGGATTACGATATACTAAAAGAGATTGGTTCCGGTGATTATGGAAAAGTCATATTAGCCGTACACAGAGATACCGGTTCTGAAGTAAGAATTCATGAATAGATAAGAACTGGATTATTGAACTGAAAGACGTTCACTCAACCCTAAGGTCGCGTTGAAGGCTGTGCCGAAGGCCACCACTACTCTCAGAGACTTTCTGATGGAATTTCATTACAGCTATTTCTTGTCCCCTCACAAGAATATCTCAGACACTTATGACGTCGCCTTTGAGACACCCGAACACTATTACTTTGCTCAAGAAATCGCCCCTTTTGGAGATCTCTGGCAGGTATGCGCTCCTTATTAAACTGATCTTTATATTTACATTATTTTTTTCGATGAATATTAAATTTGAATATTTTTTTATAGTCAGTGGACAGGACTAATGGGGTCGGTCTCAATGAACGCGACGTCAAAATTGGTATTCATTTTAAATATTTATTGCTTTGAATTAATCGGCCCTTAATTGATCTGATAAATAGTTGTGGAACAGATAGGTTCTGCTCTTGAGTTTATGCACGACAAGCAATTAGTTCATCGGGACGTTCGGTACAATCATTTTCATGTCTTTCTTCACTCTTTTGAATAATTTATTTATTTTTTATGAAAAAAGTGCTGAAAATGTATTAATATATTCACCGAATTTAACAAAAGTAAAATTAACTGATTTTGGTCTGACCCGTAAAGTCGGAACTTTAGGTAAGAGTTGATTTCAAAAATATGTTTTAATAAAAATAAATTTCAATCAAATAATAATAATAATAATATCAGTGAAGAAAAGAGTGAAATCGTTGCCGTCCTGTCCTCCAGAAGTATGGGAAGCCGTCCTTTTAGAGGGATATAATATTCAGATTGGAAGTGATGTCTGGCAGTTAGCAATGATGATATATGTATGCCTTACAACCAGATTTCCCTGGGATAAGGCAGACATAACTGACCCCAAATTCAATGAATTCGTTGAGTGGCAAAAACGCAAAACAACGAGAACTCCAAAAGAATTTAGAGGATTCTCTCCAAGACTTTTGAGACTTTTAAGACGATTAATGGAATTAAAGCCAACCAAGAGATGGCCCGTCACTGAAACAAACAAATATTTAAGAGATCGATGGCTTATACAGAAATCTCCCCGCACCTCTTCCGTTCATCATCCGGTTCCCTCCGTTAACTCTATTATTAATTACTTCTCTAACTTTTGTTTGTTATTTAGGGTGACGTCAATGGAAGTAATGTTTCGCGAAGTCTTTCATGCAGTCATTTATTACATCCACAGCAAAGAGTTGAGGACTGGATGATCGATAAAAGTAAAGACGATCACCATTTATATTAAACTCAAAGTTTTGATCAGATTTTGTTTCGCTATCAATAAATGTCAATATTTTTATCCTTTGATTCACTTATTATCTGTTATTTTATAGTGTTTTCAAACTTTTTATTTTCAAACAGAATCTCCGATATATTGATTGCGTTTATGTTTGACTATAATTATAGAATATTTTCTCTCATTTTTGCAAACATTTGTCATTTTCTCTCTATATTTGACTTCATTAATCTTCTAATAAATCATTTTTTCGTCCATATTTTGTTTACCACTGATATGAGTCGTATTCATATTTCTTTATTAATCGAATGATGTATTAATAGACACAATCAGACATCATTATGTTCAGTCTTGAATCAATTTTAGACCTCCTATTTGGAATGGTCAATCTTTTCTATACAGTATAATTTGAAAAACTTATTGATAAATCTTTATCCTATAGTATAGGCCCTATACTATAGGGCTATATATATGTATGTTTGTGTATTATATCCCAAATTAGTGCTAATGACAAACGACAAGTCAACTTCGGAAGTATAAATTAGTAGTGATTTTGGTCTTTTGATACTTTGTTTAATAATTATCCAGTAATTCATGAAATGTTTAACAAATACTGAAAAATCAAAAGCGATAAAAATATTTTGATAATTAAAAGGTTTACAAATTTTTATCAATATATTTTGATAAAGTATCATGGTTTTTATTTAAATTTATTGCATAGTAATATAAAGGGAGAAAATTAGTCATTAAGTTTGATTAGATCATACATTAAACCCATCACTAATAGAGTTACAAAAATATAGAATTGAATGAAATAATTAAATGATTTATAATTTAATGTAAAAAAATGTATCGATTGAGTCATTAAACATAAATATGATTTATATTTGTTTAAAATGTATAAAAGGGGTTATGTTTTGCTCAATGAGTTAATCATTACTTTAATTGGTTTAGCGTTTGATAGGTAAGTGAGGGGTAAATATATTAAATTTGACATTTTTGAAGGCGATATCTTATGTGCGCTTTGAGTCACTTTTTTGGTCGTAGTTTTGGTAATTCCTGTAATACAACAAACAATTAAATAATATTTCAAAACTAATAAAAACATATAATTTAAGAATCAAAACATTAATTATAATAATATTTCGAGAGATTATTAATTGAAAGAAAAACTGAAAGATAAGAGAAAAACACTTAATTTGATGGATGAAAAAAGAGTTAAACGTTTGTTGAGTTGTCAATAATGTTATAATAAGTGGGCAGAGGATAGAGTTATGGCATACCTTTAATTATATCGATAGGCTTTGCATTGGAAACAAATTGAATCGGAAGCTTATAATATGTGGAATAGCTATAGGCGTAGGGATTGGCCACTAATGTATTTGTTGTTTGTGGTAGTGTTGTCCGAACCGGTAAACGAATCTGTGGTCGATAACGCATTGCACCCCTACTCTGAAGTGGTGACGATATGTAATATATCGGAGAGTTTTTCAATTTGGTTAATCTTCGAGTAGTAGCCCCAGACACTGTCCAAATGCTCAAAATAGTCAGTGCAGTTGCTATTAGGAGTATTCGACCTCTCCTTGATACACAATTCAAGAGTCCTGACCTGTCCATAGTTTCAATGAAAAATGTTTTTGATTTCATTCATTTAATAAAAAGTGAATTTATGACAGAAGTGATGGAATCACACAATCATTGAGTTTTGAATTAAAACTTTTGATATCACTCATGAAATATAAGGAAAACTATCATTCATTTCTTGTTTTCACAATAACTATTCAATTTAAGTGTTATTTAATTCATTTTCAAGGATTTTTAAGAATATATTATCACTGATGAGTTAATTTTCAAATACAATTTAAAAAACGATGAGTTTAAAGTAAAGAATATATTTTTATCCTTTAATTTTATCTTTTGATAACTTCAACGTGTGTTTCATTTGATATAATCTAACAGTATTTATAAAAGTTTTTGAGGAGCGTCCACAACAACAGAACTGGTTCAGAAACATCTCTAAAAGAGTTTAAAACTGAATTCAATCTTTTTAATACTTGTTTGTATCAATAGGTATAATACGATTATAATACAATTTCAACAAAAAACTTATATTAAATGTAAATGAATTACAAGATTTTTAGAGAAAAGCGATAAAAATAAGATAAAAATCAATTATTTGAACTCTTTTTTATACTAACTAAGTGTGGTAAGTGTTGATTTTTCGGACATCATTTTAGAGTTGAATTGTGATAATAAATGAAAATTAAATTCATATTTTAATATCATTAATTAATATGGTTTTCCTTGAAATTAATACAAACATTTTCTCATATAAACTCATATAAAATTATATATTCATTAAATACTCTCATTAAATTGAACTTGCCAAATAAACAAATTATAATTTTTCTATTTTAAGAGTAAAAGTGGTGTTCCTGTGGTGATCACGACATTGACTCTACTAAACAGCATTTTTTAGACGAGATTTAAAAATATTGAAAACATTTATACGAAAAGATTTAAATAATTTATTTGAGACTCAAATTAAGTGCCAATGAATTGAAGTGAACTTAATGTGATTCGTTTTTGATTAAAACGTAAAGACATTAACACTTCAGACAAAATTCATTTCAATCAATATTTAGTTCATTTGAAAGCATTGAAGGCATTATAAATCACTAAAAATGTCATTCATTCTCCAATTTATCGATATTTTTGTATTAAAAGTGATTAAAAATAATTATGAAATTAACATTTTAATTGACAAATTTCCAGTTCATTGGAAAACGTTAATAAATAAGAAATACTTCAACTTTAAAGCAATATCTTGTTAATTTTTTCAGCAGTTAATATTGCCAAGAAATTTCAGAAGCGAGTAATAAAAAAAGCGAAAGTAATATCTAGCGCATTACAAACTTAACTATTGATTGAATACCTAATTCAATTAAAACAATTGGTAATCAATGTTTTCGATTATTTAATGTAATTTTTTCCGTTAAACTTGTCTTTTGAATAAATTCTTAAATTATATCAAATAATAAGATAATAATATTACAATAATACAATGTAGGTGCTATTAATTATTTAATTATTATTTAAGATGAATGCATTTCTCTATTAAACTGTATTTTAAATTACTTTTGAATATTTTTGTTTGAATTTGTAAACAAGTTGTCATTATTTCAAAAGATATTATTATTTATAATTTATAAATCTTTAAAAGAAATGACTTAAGTCTTAAGACTTATTCTTATTAGTTCAGATTAGTTCAGATTAGTTCAGATTAGTTCAGATTAATTGCTATCAGTTCTCAATAAAGGGTTTCCAACTGTAAACGTGATCTTTGTTTATGATATTATTAATGATTTTGTGCCTCAATATTATAATAAGCGATGAAATCATAATTAAATAAATATTTTTATTTAAAATTAATGATTGCATGAAAAGACAAGTTTGGAATAATTAATTAGTTTTAATCCATAATTATTTTTTTTAATCAAATATTTTCCTCATTTTCTAAATAAAAACTATGATTTAACTACAAAAAGGAAATAAATCAATTTGCAAGTTAATAAACTATCGATAAACTAATAGATTATTAATTGAATGGTAGGTATTTCCCAATTATATTCAAGACATCAATGAAAGTGAAAATTTTTCAATAAATAATGAATAATCTATAATGTATTTTTATGTTTTATAATTGCTATATTGTTATTATTGTCTATTGAATATTGTTATTATTATGAATAGACAATAATAACAATATAGCAATTATAAAACATAAAAATACATTATAGATAATAGACTCTATTCTTATATTTTAAAGTTAATGATTGACAATGATCATTGATTGTCATTTCAAGTTTATTTTTGTATAAAATTGTTTATTTAAATCGTTTCTCAAAATAAATGGCCTAACTTTATCAAACTTAATTAAATTACTGAATTTAGACGTAAATAAGATAATTTGAACTAAATCTAAAAGAATCGATTGGTTTATTTGGTGATATTGACCTCATCATTCAGAAAGGAGATCATTTCAACCCTTCCTTTATTTTGAAGATTAAATTTAAGGAAATGGTTATCAAAATGATATGAAATTCTATGCTTGCAATCAGTGATACCTAATAAAAGGTTTTTTATTTGGGAATTCTTTTCCAATAAACGAATTCATTGTATAATTCAGAATATATTTGGATGTATATTCCGGTATTAAATATGTTACTCTCCTTATCCTTAAATAAAATAAAAAGACAAAAGTTAGTATTATGACCATCATATAACCAAAATAAGGTGGGAAGCATATAATTTGATCAGTGTAAATGAGTTACACATAAGAGGTTTATTTGGAAAGTTGTCTTTTATGCCGAAATATTTGTGAACTTAAATATTTGAAATTAATGATAAGGGGTTAATCAGGAGTTGCACAACACTTTAAAACTCTGTGGGTGGAATATATCTGAAACATTTTTAAACAAAATAAGTAGTTATGACTTGGATTTCATTGAGAAAAGTGAGTTCATATCAGTTGATAGAAGTAATGAAATGCTATGAAAAGTAGAAAATTGTAATAAAAATAAATTATATTAAATGATATCATTTGAAATGAAACAAATTAGTATCAAATTTTTGATTTATTTTGATTTTAATCGTGAATTACACAAACGATCGTTCATTAAAATGAATGATAAACTGATTTATAAATCATTTGAATCTTAAATTTGAAGTAAAAATGCTTTGGTTTTACCAAATCTTATACCGCTTTCAGTAAACATTCATTTATTATAAAAATAATTTCTATGCGAGACTTCAAGTCATAAGAAGTCGTAAAACATTTCACTTTTATACCTATTTTTAAGCGATTCGTGCATTAATTCACTGCTATCACAGCTATAACTGCTTTTCAGTGCTATGTCTCACATAAGCCGAACATAAATAAAAGAATAAATAATCTGAGGTCTGAAATATCTTCTGAAAAATGATTCGGTTTACACGAAAATTACAGAATGAGTGCAAGATTTTCGTTGTATTAAACTTTAAAAGAGAAATGTTTCGATGAATTTTTTATTCATTATTAGTTGGACTCACATCAGAACATGATATTAAAAATCAATTAATAGGTGATTTTTATGAAAATTTTAATCAATGTTGCGAATATTGGCCACCAAAATAGTCTCGGTCTCTTTACGCTAATATTTGATCCTCACTATATCCTAATTGAAATAGTTTTGCTCGAATCTGCCCAAAGCTATTTCATTAAACTTTTATATCAAATCCACTGTTATATACATAATATTGACTAATAGTTGCCAAACAAATCCAAACCTTAAAATTTTTTGTTAATATCTCAACAAATTGTTTGAATTCTAAGTTTATTTAAATATAATTCACTCAAAATATTTATAAATATTTAATCCCATAACCTCTGAATCAAAAATAAGGTATTACTGCCACAAAGTACATACCACACATTGTGCTCGATCATACCTAGTAGTTTATTCTTAATTTTGTTTTCTTTCCATGTTTTAAATTCCTTAGTATTTTGTATCGTGTATTATAGTATAACATAATGGAATATAATTATCGATTTTGAGGTCGAATTAATGAACCAATTGGTGGTTACATTTATTCTAAGTTATTTGGGGGCATTTATGACCTAGAGACATTTTAAAAACAAACAATACCCATATTCGAATATAAAGTAAAACAGCTAAATCTTAAAAATAAAAATTGATTTTTAATTACTTTATATAAAATATAAGTTATTGTTAATTATGTGTTCTTTTAACACATCAGTGATGAACAACTTATTCAATGTATAGAATGGAATATAACTCATGGCTTCAACTTGACTTGGTACTCTTTTTATCAATCTTAGCCAAGTAGTTGATACTAAAATATAAAAATATTATTAAAGTTTATTTGAAACAAGTTGAAAGTAACTTGAATTTATCTTTACTTTTATAATAGTTTTATAAATAATTTCTGGAAAGAAAATATTCATAACTTTGCTCCAATTGATTAAATAAATTAGCCAGTCATGTTAAAACTAGGAATTCTGCAAGTTGCAGACTTCAATCCTTGGTATAGTTATGAAATATAATAAAATCCTAATAGGGATAAAAATCCATTTTTCCTTCAAAAATCTTTGATTTCAGCAAATAATTGAGGGATATTTGTGTCATATGACATGTGCCACTGTTTAAGTATTGTGATTAGCCTTAATTAGATTAATAAAATCCTTTACTTTTTATTAATTTCTGATTTAATCTGTGATTAAAAAAATTAATGATTAGTTCGAAGAATAAAAATTCTAGACTTCATTAAATTATTGATTGATTTAAAGGGTCGCATAACTGCCAATCAAATTAAAGTCATTTATTTGATTTAACCCTCTCTTCAAGGGGAAAGGGATAGGGAGGAGAGAGAGAGAGAGAGAGAGAGAGAGAGAGAGAGAGAGAGAG